>JARYGA010031483.1:0-35438 GCA_030545235.1 Helianthus tuberosus
TAGGTTTGTGGGTTTTGGGCTTGGGCCTAGGGCCCACAAGCCCATCTCATGTGTAGGTGGCCCGTAATTCTTACGAGACCCGATATCGCGACCCATACTTCGTAAGCATAAAATATTCTTAGAAAATCCGTGTTTGTCGGCGTTGTCAGTATTTCGTACGGTATCAGTCCGTTGTCGCGTCATATTTAGCAGATTTCCCATAAATCACCACACGCGCACTGTATAGCTGAACAAACGTTTCTGGGCACTCCAAGGGCCTGTTTAAGTTAATTAGCGTCGTAAGCACTATTTATTATCGCGTTAATCGCCAGTTAATTACGTAATTAAGGGCATAAATTACCGGTTGTCACATTCTCCCCCTGTTAATAAAATTTCGCCCTCGAAATTTAGACTACGTTAACTCCTTAGAGTTACGTTATGTGTAGAAAATATGAATAGCACCAAAGTGAACGATCATGAAGTCGAATCAAGACTTATTCGAATGATGTGAATTCAAGGACATATCACAATATGCAAATGAATTCTAAAAATTATTGCATCCAATAAATGAATTCAGATTTCAACAAGCTCAAATGTACTAGTTTGCATGAAACGCTCGATCATGATCAGCCCAAGCTGCAAGTTCTACCGACGCCACAAGGTGTCGTAGTGAATGAAACAATTCAAATATAGCGGTGATCGAACAAGTATCACCTGTGTTTTGCATGAAACGCTCAATCATGATTAGCCCAAGCTACAAGTTTATACTGACACCACAAGGTGTCGAAATCAACAAACGACTTAATGGAGTCGTAGACCAAACAAATCTACTACGACTCAGAACAAAGAAACGCTTGTTAAAACGAATTCGAATATGATGTTTCCAATACATCATATGGTGTCTTGAATCGAGTTTGTGTAAGTTCAAACAATTGAATTTGATTTCGGCGCAAGCCGACAATAAATACATGTATCGACAAGAAATCTTTCGGCATGGTCACAACGAAAACCATGTATGTAACTTGAAAAGAAAAGAAATTTCAAGAAAATGTGTTGACTTGATAACAAAGAAGCCAACAATTTCAATAATGCGGGTCATTCGCATCACAAGCGAAATAATATTTGAACTTTAATGAAACGCTTTATTCGAAACAAAACCACATGCGTAACAAACGATGCATGCGGAACATATGAATTTTCAAGAAATGAAGCAAATGAATATTCGCTATACTGAAAGAAATGTTCGTGACACAATGACCATCAAGAGGAGTAGAGATACGGAAATCTACTCAGTAAATGTGAAAGTCGAAATTTCAATAAAAGAAATTTAAGGACTTTACCTGGGGTTGCATGTGATAACCAGTTATTAGGTGACATTACCATACCGTATTCGTCGTTAGCTGAAATAGGGGGAATACGGTGACTTGCGTCTTTTCCTTAGCATGACTCGTGTCGTTTGCAGGACCGCGTGCCCACTGCCGCTTCCTGATTGATAGTCGCATGTGACGTACTTCAACCTCCGTTGATGTATAGCTTAAGTCTCACGTATGCCTGTGCGCTAGCGTTTCGTTTTGTGTAGAATGTGATGCACTCCGACATCTGTTGACGTAAAATTTGAGTTCTATGTTTTCTCGTGCGCTAGCGTTTCGTTATGCGTAGGCTGCCTGCTCGGGAAGTTAAAACATCATAGACAATATGTATAATTGTGTGTGCCCGAATTAATATTTGCAGTTCCTACGTGATGACCTTTAATGAACTCCAACATAAGTTTCCGAAGGTCTTACATGCATGTTTCCTAAACTCTCAGAGTTTTGGTGTACTGTATGCGACTGTTTTGTGTATCGTGGGTAAAACACCACTTTAGCGTATGTTTGAAAACAAAATCTTGGCTGTTTGTTTTTCGGCAACGGTTGGAGACCATATTCGAGTACTATGCGTTCTGTAAGTATTCAGGTTTTAATATTCTAAGTTCCCAGAGGAAGTGAGGTTAGAGCCTAGGTATCTTTACAGAAAACCTTATTCGCTGTAACCTATAGCTCTGATACCAATCTGTCACACCCCGAAATATCAGAGCATTGGCGTGACTGGACTGGTATCTACATTGCACAGCGGAAGCAAATAATCTAAGTCTTTTAGAAATTGAACGCCCACTAAGTACTCGACTCTCCATGGTTCTCCTATTCCAATCGTGCCATGTCTTAGAAATGCAAACTGAGAAAGAAACATGCGAAAAATCAACATAAAGTTGAGCGAGTTCATAGTTTGTTTGTAAAAGATTTGAAATAAATCTTTTGAATAACCGGTTTTTGTTGTATTGTTGAATGTTTAAATACTCGAATGAAAACATAGTATGTAACTTGTAGAATGTATGAATGTTTGAATGCAACTCGTAAAACGTATCTGTAACTGAGTACTATGACTGTTTGAATGTGTGAGATCGCTAGTGGTTTACAAGGCCACTAACATGTGTCACGACATAGGAAGCCACCAAACCTAGGCATTTTTGTTGACTTTGACTGAGACACAGAAGCACTCATTGGTAGAAGTAGGCCAAGAGTGGGGTTGCCTGAAACCCATTAGATCTAACCTTTTGTTCCGCGGTCTAAATGTATACGTTGATTAATGGTGCTTATGGTACCCTATTCGAGACATGATCTAGAATGTTTCACTTGAATGTTTCACTTGAATGTTTCACTTGAATGTTTCACTTGAATGTTTCACATGAATGTTTCACATGAATGTTTCACTTGAATGTTTCACATGAATGTTTCACTTATCATTTCCCCAATTTAGAAAACAAGTAAGCGTTGTAAGCACTTTACAAAAATACGCTTTGTTTGAAAAACCGGTATAGTTATCATAAACCTTTCGTAAACCATTTGTGTCAGTTAAAAACTTGTTTGTATAATGGTTTAGAAATATGTAATTCATGTTTATTGAACACTTTGAATGTTTTGTAGAATGTGCATGTCTTTCCACCCCGAAAACATTTATAAAAATGTAAAACCATAAAAGGTGGGGTTATGAACTCACCTGGATATTCCTGTGCAAAGCTAGCTATTTACGACTTCGTGATGTCGTTTCCAAGACTTGACTTGCTAGCGTGCATTCTACAATATTCCTAACACGGAATATCTAATAAGTTTCTAATTATTGCGGTAACTAATTTACGTGTTACCGAGCTCTACCGAATCGTTGACCGAACGATTTGACGGTAAATTGTTAACTTAACGAAAACGGTTAAGTTATACTTGTAAGTCTCGCTTATTGTTGGTAAAACTAATAAGTCTTGGAAAGACTTAGTCCTCGAGGGATTTAAAATATATAAATATTTATATATAAAATATATAAATACTTCGTTGTAATTGCGTTAGCCATCTCGAGTAGTTGTACGAAAATAATATATAATAACTTGTAATATATATATCACGTCTTGTGTATATTTGCCAAAAATATACGTATATGCCGTTTCGGCGTTTGTAATAAATATAAAAAGTTATATTTATTTTGCGAAAGTATCATCGAGTTGTTTGAAGTTTGAAATAAATATAAAACTATATTTATTTTTATAAGGGAATTCGTGTGGTATAAATATAAAAACTATATTTATTTTTGTAAAACGAATTCGTCGAATTTCAGAAGTTCAAAACAACTATGTTTGTCGTTGTAATATTTTCCGAATCGTTGTTTTCGTAAGTTGTAAGTTGTTGTCGAAGGAAACTTTATATTTGTATCTCGTAAAAGTCGCTTTATAACAATAGTTGTCGTTTTACAAGAAAAGCACTTTTTTGTAATAAAACTCGTTTTATTTTACGGGTTTTCTCAAAAAAACGGGCAGAGTTTCCTCTGTTTTCGGACGGCCCTGACAACTAAGTGTCGTTATTTTTTATCAAGATTCAACAATTACTCAACCATTTTTGTGCATAGCCAGTTTATATAAACGAAATAATAAATAAGACCAAGTTAATATTAACTAATAACTCATCGTTTTGTGCGGTTCGAGCTCGTTTTTCCACGTATGAAATAAGGAATAATCAATGAAAATAATATTCATCCTAAATCTTTACCGAATCTCCGTGTCGTTTTCGCTGACCGAGTTGACCAGTTGACTTGCTGAGTTGACCGAGTCAACCGAGTTAACTGGGTTAACTGAGTTTGATCCGGATTGACCGCGACTGACCCGAACCGAAGCGGCTTCCTGTTGACCGCCTTTGATTGGACCAAAGTTGCTATATCTCGAACCAAATCTGAACCGTCTGACCCGAAACATAACCCGAATCATGCTTGAATCTGGACCCGATCGTGAATCATGAGCAAATCGAACCCCGGTGAAACCTGTCGGATTGAGACATAGACCTCCGGATAAAGGCTATGTCCGCCGGTCAATGGCACCGACCGCCGGTCCTTTCTCTCTTTCCTTCGATGTGTCGCCGCCGGAGATGAAACCGAGGGGGGGGGGGGCTTTACTGGATTCTCATCGGAACCAACCACCATCACCGTCCCTGCCGCCGCCGTGAGCGGTGGCGCTGCTCCGCCTTCGTCTCTCTCTCTGTTTCTTTCCTGCTCGAACAACCCGACGCCGCCACCATCGGACGCCGCACCTACTGTTGGTGGCTGGCCGGTCTTGCAAAGAGAATGAGGGGTGAACGAGAGGGTTGGGGTGAGATGTGCGGTTGCCAGTTTACCGGCACCGGCCGGCGGTTTCACCGGAGAGGGAAGGCAGGTGGGACGGTGGGTGTTTGGCTTTGGATTTATGTGAGGAGCTTGACTTCTCTGTGTTTGTTTATGTAATAGAGAGGGAGAGGGTATTTTATTTGAGTGTGTATTGTACAAAAGCCCCTTTTATAAACTTGTATAATGGGTATTGTCCATTGTTAATTTTCTTATGCCTTGTGTATTAAGATCTATAGAGATCTTATAGAGATTTCTTGTGTTCCATCTTTAGAGACAAGGATCATTTTAGAGATTTTAGAGGGATTTTGTAGGATTTTAAAAGATCTTGTAAGATCTTGTATAGATTATGTAGGAAAACCGCTGATGTAATAAGTGCAGGTTTAGGTTTGTGGGTTTTGGGCTTGGGCCTAGGGCCCACAAGCCCATCTCATGTGTAGGTGGCCCGTAATTCATACGAGACCCGATATCGCGACCCATACTTCGTAAGCATAAAATATTCTTAGAAAATCCGTGTTTGTCGGCGTTGTCAGTATTTCATACGGTATCAGTCCGTTGTCGCGTCATATTTAGCAGATTTCCCATAAATCACCACACGCGCACTGTATAGCTGAACAAACGTTTCTGGGCACTCCAAGGGCCTGTTTAAGTTAATTAGCGTCGTAAGCACTATTTATTATCGCGTTAATCGCCAGTTAATTACGTAATTAAGGGCATAAATTACCGGTTATCACATGAACCACTTACAATACAAGGAGATACACAGTACGGTTTTCCGAAGCAGGTGTATGCTTAAGGCATCCAGGTGTTTGAAGAAGGGTTGTGTCATTTACATGGCACAAGTGACTGTTGATGAACCAAAGCCCAAGATCGAATACATTCCTGTTATTTCTAAATATCCAGATGTATTCCCAGAAGAACTACCTGGTTTACCTCCAGATAGGCAAGTGGAGTTCAGAATCGACATTATTCCTGGAGCAGCACCAGTTGCAAGAGCACCTTACCGGTTGGCACCGACTGAGATGAAAGAGTTAAGGACTCAGTTAGATGATTTGTTGGCAAAGGGTTTTATTCTACCTAGCTCGTCCCCTTGGGGAGCACCGATTCTCTTTGAAAAGAAGAAAGATGTATCAATGCGTTTATGCGTTGATTATCGCGAGCTGAACAAGGTAACGATCAAGAACAGATATCCATTGCCCAGGATCGACGATCTGTTCGATCAACTGCAAGGGGCAAGTTATTTCTCCAAGATTGATTTAAGGTCAGGTTACCAACAACTGAAGGTCAGAGACGAAGATGTGCATAAGACAACATTCAGAACTCGATATGGTCACTACGAGTTCTTAGTGATGCCTTTCGGGCTCACTAATGCACCGGCAGCATTCATGGATCTCAAGAATCACGTTTGCAAGCCATATTTAGACAAGTATGTCATTTTCTTTGTTGACGACATACTTATATGCTCAAAGAATCAAGCCGATCATGAAAAACATCTCCGGTGTATCCTTAAACTACTTCAGCAAGAAAAGCTCTACGCCAAGTTTTCAAAATGTGAGTTTTGGCTTTGTGAAGTCCAATTCCTTGGACATGTGGTAAGTGAGCGTGACATCCTGGTGGATCCCGCTAAGATCGAAGCGATTATGAATTGGGAAGAGCCTAAGAATCCTACAGAGATACGCAGCTTCTTGGGTCTAGCAGGTTACTATAGACATTTCATTGAAAACTTTTCAAGGATTGCCGCACCTTTAACATCGTTAACTCGCAAAAATGTCAAGTTTGACTGGGGTCCCAAGCAGCAAGAATCCTTTGATATTCTTAAGCAGAAGTTAAGCAATGCACCTGTGTTGACATTACCTGAAGGGATTGAAGAATTTGTGGTTTACTGCGATGCATCGCACACTGGCATGGGTTGTGTGCTTATGCAGAAAGGCAAGGTCATTGCATATGCTTCACGTCAATTTAAGGTCCACGAAAAGAATTACACCACCCATGATTTGGAATTGGGTGTCGTTGTATTTGCACTGAAGCTATGGAGGCATTATCTTTATGGGACTAAGTGCGTGATTTATTCTGATAATAAGAGCCTTTAGCATCTGTTTAATAAAAAAGATCTTAACATGAGACAGCGTCGATGGATGGAGACACTGAATGACTATGATTGTGAAATCCGATATCATCTAGGCAAAGCGAATGTAGTCGCTGATGCTTTGAGCAGGAAGGAAAGGGTTAAGCCCATTAGGATCAATGCTAAGAGCATTGAATTGAAGAACAACTTGAATGAAATGTTATTAGCCGCTCAAAAGGAAGTTGTATTAGAAGCTAACTATCCGAATGAGAAGTTAGGAGTGACTACCGATCAATTTTCATATGGCAAGGATGGAATCCTAAGATTGAATGGTCGAATATGGGTTCCAATTTATGGAGGACTTCGAGATGTGATCCTTCAAGAAGCTCATAGCTCCAAATATTCAGTTCATCCTGGCAGTGATAAGATGTACCAGGATTTAAAGGCAAATTATTGGTGGATAGGTTTGAAGAAATCTATAGCCACTTATGTGGTCAAATGTCTGACGTGCGCACAAGTTAAAGCAGAGCACCAAAAGCCATCAGGTTTGCTGCAACAGCCTGAACTTCCCACCTGGAAATAGGAAATGGTAACCATGGATTTTATCACTAAGTTACCAAAGACGAAACACGGAAATTTTACTATTTGGGTTATAGTCGATTGACTGACCAAGTCAGCCCACTTCTTGCCGATTAAAGAAACTCACAACTCTGACAAGTTAGCTCAGCTGTACGTGGATGAGATTGTATCTCTTCATGGGGTGCCAGTATCTATTATCTCTGATAGGGATACAAGATACACATCACATTTTTGGAAAAACTTTCAACAATCTTTAGGCATTCGACTAAATTTTGTTGGTACACGGAATGTCTGTTAACTACGTCATTAGTGAGTCTTAAGTCTAGATAGGTTAGTTTGGAGCTCGGAAATGAAAAGTGTATATTAGGATGTAATTCCGCCCCAAATGACACTTGTGTCATTTGGAGTGGAATCAGGATTTTATGTAAAAATGTTAATTCCGCTCCTAGAGGTCTAAGAAGTTGATTCCGCTCCTGAGGTAACATGTTGATTCCGCTCCTGTGATTCCGCACCTAATCAACATGTCAGTTTGGGGTGGAATCAGATCTGCTATAAATATGTAAAACCCGAGAGGATCTTTCAATGATATCGATATTGACTTGTGTAAGTGCGGAATCTAAACACAAGGGGATTCAAGAAAACAATAAGAATAATAAGTACAATGATCGAATCAAACTATCTTGCATTCACCTTAAGTCGATGACAGATACAAGAGAAACAACCGATCTCGAGTGGCTTTGAAACTTCTAACCAAGCGATCAGTCTTCTAAAGATTACAAAGGTTTACTTATATACCAACTAATGTGGGTCGAAACCACCTAGGCCCACTCGAGATCTCAAACAAAACCCAATACATATAATTGACCCAAAACAACTAAGTTAAACAAGACAAGATCAACCCTAAACTTTAATATCTCTCAATGTATAAACCTTGAGGTTCCAACAATCACCCCCTAGGTTTATGCATAGAGAGTCTTGAAACTTCAACTATCACCATCACCACGCAGACGATCTTTGAGTCCACCAAAACCTTTTGTGCGAATATGTATCGCCGAAACAACAGCACCAGTCCATGCTTTTGCAATCTCTTCATATTTTTCAGTAGCTCTAATTTGATGACGAGCTAACACTTCCAGGTCTTCATGAGCAACATTCAGTAAATCAACTTGATCCACCAAGCGAAAATCCACATTATCATCACAAACAATTACTGCCTGCCCTAGACGCTCATCATAAGTCCAAAACTGCAAGGACTTCAAAGCACCTTTTGGAATCTTTCTCACCAAAGGAATCACCTTTTCCTTATCAGTTACTGGCCAATGCACAATCTTCATTCGCTTGCGTGTATATGAATCTCTAACACCTTTAGCTGGTTTAACAATGGACTCTGCCGTACATATTGAAGGAAAACCCTTAAGAACCTCCCTCTTCAGTCTTTCGAAAAACATATATCCAGGACCTCCAGGCTTATCATCTACATAAGGAGCTTTAGACAGATCAGTCAGATCAATCTTAGTGAAAGACTGAAACTGGCCTGGATTTTTGTACCACTCAACAGGTCCAACCTTCCTTTTTATCCACCATCGTTTACGATCATGATCAAATCCCCAGCTAACTACACCTGATCTATTTCCAACTTGATCATAGAGAGTTTCACCAACATCCATTAAATGATGTGTAGCATGAGCATCATCATCATCTGGATTAAGATTCCTGTTCTTCAAAATTACAAACTCTCTTTTCTTCTTAATTCTTTCAGCCTTCTCTTTATCTGCAACAGGATCAATAACTCTTTTAAAGTATTGTTCCATAGCAGCATTTCTCTCAGCATCATCCTTTTCAAAGGCTTTTCTTCTATTTTCCACATCAGTAGGATCAGAGAATTCATTCCCAAATTTCTTCTCAAGCTTTCCACATAAATCATACACCATATTGAACAGTAAAGTAACGTCTCCTTGAAGCTGTTCAATTTGTTGATTCTTTTGCACTAAAGTATCTTCAAGTTGGATAATCTTGGCATCTTTATGAATAGAATCTTGCTCAACCACAATTAATCTTTTCTTCATTTCTCTCATGCTAATGAAATCATCATCATCGCTTGAATCATCATCAAAAGGCATTCTAAACGGCTCTTCAGGTCTCTTACCACTTGAACTGCTAGGCATATCAAGAACTACTCTAGAAGGACCTGCAGATTCAGAAACACCAAGTGGCATTGTCTCAACAACAGTATCAGTATCAACATTTGTAACCTGAACCTCTGCAGTGGTGGACTCTAAAACATTCCTTTGAGTATCAATGTTGAACTCAAAGATATCTTCAGCTGTGGTGGTGGTATCAGTGACATTCTTCTCAAAATCAAAATCATACAATCCTTCATCATCTTCAGCAATGTTTATAGACTGATCTTTATTTTGCTCAACAAACATTCCGAGTCGAGGATCCCGCCTTTTTCGCTTCAACGGCAGTGAATCAGGATCCTTTGGGTTTTCACTAGGCTCTTCAGTAGATACTGTAAGATTGGAAGGAGGATTTCCCATCTTATCAGTTACAGACTTTAATAACGAAGCCAAATTTTCAGCAGTAATTATAGAAGGAACAGTTGAAACAACAACATCAGCTTCCTTTTCAGGAGGAAGTTCTTCATCATCTCCTGAATCACACATAATCTCTATGCCCTCATCGTCAGAGTTAATAGTTAAAATCTCTGTCTCAGGCTCATTATCAACAATATTCTGAATATCATGCTCCTCAGCAACCATAGCATTCACTTGAACATTTTGTATTATCACTGGATCAGCAACTACAACTTCTGTCTCTGCAAACCGACCAAATTTCTCCAAAGGAATACGTCCCTCAAACTTCTTTTCTGTACCCTTCTTAGTTGTGAGAGCACCAAAACAAGAGGGACCCATCGGTTTTAGCTCCAAGGTATCACCGGATCGCGTCAAATCAGAATAGCGAGCATTGAAAATCATCTGCAAAAACCTTGGATACATAATAAATTTATCCTTTCGAACTCCAGTAACATTTCTCTTCATCCCTTCAAAAATATACTTCGAGTAGTTGAACGAATCATTCGTAATAAGTGCAATGAAAGCAGCCGTTTGAGTAATGTTCAGTTGATCTGTTCCCCCTCTATTTTATGTCATACACAAGATAAACATATGTGCCAACAAACACCAATACGGGTGCAAAAACTTCTTAACAAGTGACGGATACTTTCCTTCATAGCTCAACCGAGGTAACACATCCTCTATAGTATCACTTGGAAGCTCAATTGGATCAGATTCAGTATCACCAAACTGTAGAACTTCTCTTATCATTTGCTCAGTAATGACAACCTTCTTCTTCTGAATCTCAGCTTCTATCATTCCCTTTCCGTTAGCTCCTTGTGCTTCAAATCTTGCTGTCTTCCAAAAATCTTGAACGAGACTTTCATAAACAACTGGATTCTCTCGCAGAGCATGAACGAGTCGGCAGCTATTTAATCCTTTGATCAGCGATGTATACAATCTCTTGTGCTTCTCTGGGGGTGAAGCTAAATAACCAGCTTGATTGTGAGTTGAAATAAATTTTAAGTCCATATCCTACACCAAACGGAAACACTAAGCATAAAGATATGTGAATAAAATTTTAGTCAACTTAAATAGAAACAGATCACACTGAATTCAGCAGTCAAAACATAGGCTATCGATTAAGACACATGAATCAACTCGAGACTATGAGATTTCGAGTCGAAACCAAGAGATTTCGAGTCGAGACCTCAGTCGAGACTGAGTTAACTTAACCGAGACCTCAGTCGAGACCAATCAATTTTGAGTCGAGACTTCAATCGAGACAGACATGGTTGCGACTCGCAACATTATGTCTCGAGTCTTCTCATGTGTTCAGTCGAGACCCTAGTCGAGACCCCACAAACAACTTTAATCCACTGAGTTTTGGATCAAACATCATAAACACCCCATGATTTCTTTGAACACCAAAATATCTTCAAAATTAGGGTTTATGAGCATCTTCAAACATTCATCAAATCTTCAACAATCCTGCAAAACTTTAATTAAAACATCATCAAATCTATCAAAATACCTTCAATGAACTCAAAACCTCAAGTCGAGAACGGGGAGTTGCCGGAAAAGCAAACAATTTCACCGGAGAATGAGAGAGAATTTGAAAGTGACAGTTGAGTTGTTTCGAGTGCACAGTGGGGGTCTCGAGTCGAGATCCCTTTAAATATTTCAACCTTGTGGGCCGGGCCTTTAATAACGTGGGCCGAGACCACAGTCTCGAATCGAGATCACTCAACAATTAGAAAATTGGATTTATTAAATAAAAATTTCACTTATTTACAGCAATCCAATTTTGAAACATTTTCTTATTTAACCCTTCAACTTCCTGAGCATGTTTTATTAGACCAAAACCTATAAACACAAAAATAAATAATATCGAAATATTATTTACAAAATAAATAAAATACGGAAATATCATAATTTGCTCAGGGATCAAATCACGGGTTTCGGGCTTGACTACACTTATCAACACTGATCTACTACTGAATGATCTAGACGATTGCCAGTATATTTGTCCACCTAAACTCATCTCCCTAGACCTTTTTCATAGAACTGCCTGTAACAAATTTATCATGTTTTAATTTCTTAACAATGAACACCCAAACAAGTACTAATCAAATCCCGGAAATATAAACAACACACTCTATCATGCAAGTATCTTCCCTACCACATATTTCACAAGTCCAATCCAAATCTCTGAAATCTTAACTGGGAATAGATTGAGAAGAGAACAGAATAGATCTTAAGCAGAGAAGATATAATATACAGATCAAATGAGTTTTTATCAATTTGATATAGGTTTCTAGGGTTTCTTTTGGGCACTTGAGGGCCTCTTTCGGGTGTATAAATGATCTACAAAGCGACAACGTACAGCTAGGTCAGCATGTATCTGGATGCAGCAGAAGCTGACGTTGCCTAGCACCTCCAGGTCAGCATATATCTGGATGCAGCAGAGGAGATACACGACTTTTTCAGAGAAGATTTCAGAGTCAGACCAAAATTGTGTGTATCGGGACAACATACAGACATTCAAATAGAAATGAGCTAATTCCAAGTGATTTTCTTTCCTGAGGTCATGTACTAATTTAGTTCTAAACAGACACAGCCAATGTTTCCAGTCCTTAAGGATAGAGCCTACCAACACATCATGCTAGAGTCAAACTATTTCGATACTGGTCTTACATGAGTCAGCCCTCGACCATAATGTGAAAATTTATTTCATTTCCAAGTCAGGCAATGTTTCTTTTTGGATTTTTCAATTTTTTTATTTTTCAAAATTTTTCAATGTTTTTGTATTTTTCAAAATTTTTCTCCCCCTAAATTTGTGCATAAATAAAAACTACCTAAGAATAGAAAACTTTATGAACAAATTTACTCACACAAAAACAACCATGCTCAGTCAGTATACCAGATCATTTTCAGAAAATCAACAAGCACTTTGAATTTTGAACTGCTGACAGGTTTTGTAAACAAATCGGCAGCATTTGCATCTGTGTCGATTTGCTCAAGTTTAATAAGACCTCTGTCAAAGCAGTCTCTAATGAAATGAACTTTTATGTCTATGTGCTTGGTTTTGGAGTGAAAAACAGGATTTTTAACAATTTGTATTGCAGCCTCATTATCGCAGTAAATAGTAGTGTTGAGATAAGTCAAACCGTAGTCCTGCAATTGATGTTGCATCCACACCACTTGAGAGCAAGATGCAGAGGCAACAACATACTCAGCTTCAGCTGTAGAAATCGCCACCGTTTGTTGTTTCTTGCATTGCCAAGAAATGAGCCTGTCACCCAGAAATTGACATCCAGCTGATGTAGATTTCCTGTCACTATCAGTACCTCCAAAGTTGCTATCAGAAAATGCAAACAAGTCAAAATTGGAATCCCTCAGATACCGCAGACCAAATTGAGGTCGGCCTTTAAGGTACCGAAAGATTCGTTTAACAGCAGTAAGATGAGAAGTTTTAGGATTAGCTTGATATCTTGCGCAGTTGCAGACAACAAACATGATATCCGGACGACTAGCTGTCAGATACATCAACGACCCGATCATAGACCTATACATACGTTGATCAACAGAAGAACCTTCTTCATCTTCAGTCAATAACGGTCTCTCTGCCATTGGTGTTTCGGCTGACTTTGAGTCTGAAAGCTTGAATTTTGCTAGCACATCATCCACATACTTCCCTTGATGAATAAGAATGCCTTGTGAATTCTGTTTGACTTGTAAACCCAAAAACAGTGTCATTTCTCTGAGAGCACTCATCTCAAACTTCTTTTTCATAACTCTCTCAAATTCCTTGCAAAGCTCCTCACTTGTAGATCCGAAAATAATATCATCGACATAAATTTGAACCAAGATCTGATCCTTGCCCACTTTCTTGATAAACAGAGTCTGGTCTATCGTGCCACGTGTGTACCCATGATCCAAAAGATGTTCAGTTAGTGTAGCATACCAAGCTCGTGGTGCTTGGTGTAATCCATACAATGCCTTATCTAGCTTGTAGGCATATTCTGGATGATCTGGATGCACAAATCCCGGTGGCTGCTCAACAAAGATTTCTTCCTTCACATCTCCATATAGAAACGCTGTCTTGACATCCATCTGATACACAGTGAACCCCATGTATGACGCGTAAGCTAAGAAAATCCGGATGGCTTCAAGTCGAGCAACCGGAGCATATACTTCATCATAATCCAGACCCTCTATTTGTCGAAAACCCTGAACCACCAATCTTGCTTTATTTCGAACAATAACTCCTGCAGAGTCTTGCTTGTTTCCGAACACCCATCTAGTTCCAAGTTTGCGCTTTCCCTTTGGTAACTCGACAAGTTTCCATACTCCAAGTTTCTCAAACTGGTTCAGCTCTTCATGCATAGCATCTACCCAGCCTGGTTCCTGCAAAGCTATATCAACAGTTTTAGGTTCGATTTGTGAGATGTAGCAAGAATATAAACATGTATTGATGATTCCTGATTGGCTCCTGGTTAAAACTCCTGCATCTACAGGACCAATCACATTCTCTATAGGGTGATATCATTGGACACTTGTAGGTATTGCCATGTCAGGTACAGTCTCGTCTTCAGTGGTGTTGCTAGACTCCCCCTCATTAGATGCTGCAGTATGATGAACTACTGGAGTTGTAACAATGCAATCTCCAGGAATAGATTCAGGAAATAGTGCAGATCCTGAACCACTAGGTACAGTACCACTTGATGAAACACCTTCAGGGGATGAATGGGACATTTGCTGAGGCGTAGGATGCCGGGTGAAAACCATTCCCGGTGGGTCAATGGTATGATTTCTTGATCTTCCTTCAGCTTGTTCTTCCTCTTCAGTATCACCAAAAGATAACGGTTGTTTTGGTGTAGACATACCTGCAACTGTGGGAACACTTGACAAAATGTTAAACGATTTGAATAATTCAGCATAATCATATAACCAATCTGGTCCAACTCTAGCGTCCGTAGCATTTTCTTCGAGCCATTCAATGTTGCACGACTCGACGACCTTTTTAGTTACCTTGTTGTATACTCTATAGGCTGAACCTTTAGCATATCCAACAAAGTAACACTCGTCCCCTTTGACCTCAAACTTTCCATTAGCGTCCATAAGTAGTAACACACATGGACAACCAAAGATGCGAAAGTGTGAAACCGAAGGTTTACGTCCTTCCAGAATCTCATAAGGAGTTTTCATATGTCGTTTGTTTACTAAAGCATGATTCTGGACGTAACAAGCCGTGCTAACAGCTTTGGCCCAAAAGAAACTAGGAAGCTTCGAATCAGCCAGCATAGTACGCGCAACCTCTATAAGAGTGCGATTTCGTCTTTCTGCTACTCCATTTTGTTGTGGAGTTCGAGGTGCACTGTACTGTTGCTCAATTCCCTTAGCAGCACAAAATGTGTCCATGGTAACATTTTTGAATTCCGTCCCATTGTCTGATCGAATAGCCTTTACATTTGTACTGGCTTGATTTTCCACCAAAGTAATGAATTGTTTGATCAAACCCGCAGCCTCATTCTTGTGACTTGTTTCTCTTTGTTTATCATCTAGCTCGCAGGCCTTAATGTGAGAAATCATTTCAGATAAGCTGCATCTTGCTAGATCCTTGGTTTTCTTGATCATTGCGACGTGATGATCCCAACTCTTTGGTAAAGCATTTAGAAGCTGTCTATTAGATGAAGCATTTGACGTGTGCATTTCCTCCATCTGCATTTGAGTAACTAACTTAACGAATCTCTGAATTTGATTATCAATAGTCTCTCCATATATATGATTAAAATTATTGAAGCTTTGACTTAGCAGATTTCTACGACTCTCTTTCATATCTTCATTGCCTTCATACATATCTATTAATGATTCCTAAAGTTTCTTAGCAGATTTGCAAGTGCGAAAACCAATAGCAATGTCTGGTCCCAATGCCATGGTCAGGTAAAAAAACGCCATATCATCTTCCTCAACAATTTTAAAATCTTCTTCAGTATACCGATCAACAGGCTTCTTCACTTTCACACCTTCATCAGTAGGACTATCCATCATAATTTCTCTTGGGCCTCTTAGAATGCTACGTCAGATTTTTGCATCTTTGACCTTAACATGTTTTTCGAAACGCCATTTCCACTCAGGGAATTCATTTCCATCTAACAACCGGGGAACACGAGTGGTGGTTCCAATGATGGAATCCAATTCTTGATGCTTAGACATAGCAGCCAGGTCGACACTTTGATTATTTGTAGTCATGGTTACTCAATAACTTAATTAATTTACTGATTGATTAATTATTTAAGTTCAAGAGTCCAAGAGTTCAAAGGTCTAAATTAACGTTGCAAGAGTCGTTGCGAGTCGAGACAGGAGTCGAGACAGCTGTTGCGAGTGAACTGAATTCTGAGTCGAGACTTAGATTGCGAGTCGAGATCAGGAACAATTAAACTTGAAGCCAGTCGAGACAAATGGTTTCGAGTGAAAGATGCCAACTCGAGACCACAACAGTTGCGAGTCGAGACAAGATCACGATATCCACTCGAGACGAATGAACTTGAGTCGAGACTAAGCTGAATAAGAGTCGAGACCAAGTTGAAATTGTGTCGAGACCCTGCAAAACAGATTTGTGAGATAAAAATAACTACGATTCCTGATTTTCAGCAGCTTCCAAAATTCAAAGATTTGAGATCTTTGAATTCTTATCCTCAACAATCCTCTGATAATTCAGCAAACACCTTATTCACGAATCACAAACCAAAATCAGTAACTTTATGCCAGAATTTGTGAAGAACAGTTTGAAGATGCAACTTCCGAAATCAGAATTACACCAACAAAACTGAAAATCTGTAGAACACACTTAGCAAATCGATCAGTAACAAATAAAGCCTTCTTGAATCCGAATGATATCAAAAACCGAACCAAGAATTGGTTTCTTGGCTCTGATACCAATTGTAAAACCCGAGAGGATCTTTCAATGATATCAATATTGACTTGTGTAAGTGCGGAATCCAAACACAAGGGGATTCAAGAAAACAATAAGAATAATAAGTACAATGATCGAATCAAACTATCTTGCATTCACCTTAAGTCGATGACAGATACAAGAGAAACAACCGATCTCGAGTGGCCTTGAAACTTCTAACCAAGCGATCAGTCTTCTAAAGATTACAAAGGTTTACTTATATACCAACTAATGTGGGTCGAAACCACCTAGGCCCACTCGAGATCTCAAACAAAACCCAATACATATAATTGACCCAAAACAACTAAGTTAAACAAGACAAGATCAACCCTAAACTTTAATATCTCTCAATGTATAAACCTTGAGGTTCCAACAAAATAGGTGAGTGTCGATCTCATTTGTAACTTTTGGAGCGGAATCTGGTCATAGTGTTAGTGACGAAACTCTGTCAAAATTGTATCAGAAACACGTGTAAAGGATAAAAATCAGTAATAGAAAGAAAGATTAAGAGGAAACAAGTTGTTATGACTTTGTATACATCGATTCCGCCTTTGTATTCGAAGATGAACTGCTTTACTGACATTTAGGGTCACGCAAACGGTCCAACAAGTGGTATCAGAGCTCAGGACGAGGAGTTCATACCATAGCAGCTTGATTCTACTAGAATTTCTCATTTCTACTCATTTTTTTATACTTTTCTGATTTGAGCAAGTTCCAACGGACGGAATGGATTGAATTTCGAGTATTGTATGTAAAACATAGTGTTAATAAACCCTAGAAAGAATCAGGTTAAAATTAGGAGTAAAAATGGTAAAAACAACATAATAACCTGATTCCGCTCGTAATTTTCTTAGGTGATTTCGCTCTTAAAGACCTAAAAGTTAATTCCGCTCGTAAAAGTTGTTCGCTGATTTCGCTCTTAAATGTTGATTTCGCTCTTAAAACATATAAACTCTGATTCCGCTCGAAAATACTTTCTGATTCCGCTCGTAATATAACTTCTGTTTCCGCCCCAGAAGTTTAAAATCTGATTCCACTCCTAATTGCAAATTTGTGATTCCACTCCTAATTGCAAATTTGTGATTCCACTCCTAATTGCAAATTTGTGATTCCACTCCAAAAGCTGATTACGCTCGAACTTGCTGTGTTTCAAAACTTTGAAAAATTTTCTAAGTGTTTTGCTGATTTTACAGGTACATTCAAGATGGATGATATATTCTTGAACCCGTTTAGCGACATGTACGCATTTGCTGGAAATTCGGGAGACGATACATCTTCAAGCAACAACAATGAGAACCCATCAAAGGCCAAGAAGAAATTATCGGATGCTTTAGAAGTTGAAAGTGCTTTCGGAACTTACAATAAACCACCGAAATTGATGGCTATCGAGGGGTATAGTCGGTGGGCAAAGAAATTCGAAGATTGGTTGAGGGCTTTTGCATTTCGGAGCTGGAAGAGTCTAAAAAATGGATACGATAATGGAGGCAAAGAGGGTGAAACTTTATCAACATCTGATGAAATAGAGTCGTTTATTGCTGAGCAGAAATGTGTGGCATTATTATTTCAATCTGTGCGTGAAGATATAATCTCTTTGATTGATTACTCTAGTGCTAAAGATCTTTGGGCAAAATTAGAAAAGAAATGTATAGGTAGTGAAGAAATCAAGAAAAACAAAAAGAAACTACTTAGGAAAGAGTTTGATTTGTTTGGGTGTTTAAAGAATGAGTCAGTTTGTAAAATGATAGAAAGGTTTGGTCATCTGAAGCTGGAATTAGTAAGACATGGTATCAGAATTCCTGAAGAAGATCTTATCGACAAATTGTTCGATTCGTTGCCTGACGAGATGGATTGGAGATATTATGCGCTGATGCTGAAGAATACCATCAAAGCACCAGAAAAGTTGACATTAGATTTGCTGATTGAGAAACTCGAGAGTCACGAGTTGGAGTTGAAGAAGACATACAAAGTTAATCACTCATCTTACCAGCAGAATTTGGATTTGTATTATCCAAAGAGCATGATGCCAAAAGCAACTTCTCCAAAGACTGCGTTTTCTGTTGAAAATGTGTCCACAGCAAGCAAAGAAAGTCAAAGTGGTCAAAACATTGGAAATAACAGTGGTTATCACAGTGGATCTTCATCATCTGCAAGTCATTTTGATGCAAAGAATCGTTTTCAATGCAACATCGCAATAGATTTAAAGAATGCTCAGAATTTGATTAGGAGTCGGCCAAACAGCAGATGATCTTTTTAGCATCTGTGTTGGAATCGTATGAAGGGTTAGTAGCTGGGAAGATAGGCAACACCAATCTGACGAAAGAAGATTATGATCAGATTGATCCTGAGGAAATGGAGCTGATCGATATTCGTTGGGCTATGGCCAGTGCTGTTCGTAGAGCACAACGTTTCATGGAAATTACTGGCAGGAAGACAATTGGTGGTCCATCTACCAAGCTGGGGTTCGATAAATCCAAAGTGACATGCTTCAAGTGTAAGCAAAAAGGTCACTTCAAGAGAGAATGCAGAAACGCATATGCTGATGAGTCGGAGAATCCTTTCAGAGATGATTACTACAAGAAGGCAATTTATCACCAGAATAAATCTGAGCCGCCTAGATTGAAGCAGGTTGAAGACAACAAAGAGAAATCTAGAGCTCTTGTAGTGATTCACGACGATGAAGGTTTCGACTGGAGCGAGCTGTTACCAGAGGAAGATGCAGTTGGTTACGCTTTCATGGCAAAGAATGAACCTGTTCCGTGGAGAGACAACAGAACTGAAGAACAGAAGTATAATTACAGAAGGTTGTTGGCCACAAACAGAATGATCAGAATATCTGGTATCTTTTCAGAAGCAAAGAGAGCAAATAGATGGGATCCAGACAGGGAGTGTTATCTTGATCCATATGGAAACATTGCTATTGATCACAACACTCTTGATTTAGAGGCCATAATCAAAGAGTTAAAAGATGATGATGATTATTGGCAGAATAAATGGTGGGGAACTGGAGACAAGAAGGAAAGAGAAGAGAAAGAGAAAGAGAAGTCAAAGAAGGTTGATACCGGGATCATTGATACGACGCAGGAGTTGAATGCTGAAAATTTTGGAAAAATGGCTGACAAAGTGCTAGCTGCTAAAGCACTTGAGGTAGACTCTAACTTCAAGTCTGAGTCAAAAAGCCAGGTCAGTTCAAATTTGTCAACGAATGTGTCAGGTAAGAAAGTTGATGGGGATGTTGATTGCAAAAATTGCATCAAAGAATGCAAATTTTGTAACACAGTCACGTATCTCAACGGTAAGAAGGTTGATGATCTGACAGCCAAAGTCAGAAACGTTGAGAATCAAATTCTTGATCGTGACAAGATGGTTAAAGCTTCAACTGAACGGATAAAAGAATTAACTAACAAAATTGAAAATGATAAAACTGATCATGAGAGGATTAGACAAGAAAATGAAAAGTTAGTTCTTGAAAACCGTCAAATCACTGAAAAATTTGAGAAACTCAAAACCACAATGAAAGATAATGATGATCGAAATGGTAAAACTTATAAAGAAAACATTCAACTAAAAGCAGTGCTTAGAATAAAAGAAGAATCAATCAACCAACAACTGGATGAAATCGCTAAACTGAAACTTAAAATTCAAGAGGCTGAAATTGAAAATGAGCGAATCCAGTTGAAGCTTAAGAGTTACAATTCCGCAAGCTTTGTTTTGCAACATATTATTCCCAAACCCATTGGGAAAGACAAAGCAGGCGAAGATGTGTACTCTGATGGAACCGGGGTGGGTTTTCATCAAGTTCCACCACATGTTCTTGATAATTACACGAAAAAGCAATCTGGGTTGGTTGAAATTGAGGAAGAAAGTGAAGTTAAACTTCTGGAGAACATTGATGTCACGTTCATATCTTCCAATGACGATAGTGTCCAAAATGATATTGTAAAAGGTGTTGTTGAAAATGTGCTAAAAACAGATGGTGACACTACTGAGGAAGACGGGTGTTTCTTGGATAAGTACATTCAGAAACTAAAATCCAAACACAACTTAAGTGATGAACCGGGTCTTGTAATGTACAAGATGGCTGGATCTGATAAGTTGTATTCGGATTCTGAGTTTCCAATTGAGAATGTAAATGTGAACAAATTGACAAATGTTTTTAAGTTGGTCGAAGTTGAGTTGTCAGAAGTGAACAAGTTGAGTCAAACAAAGAGAAAAATGAGTTTTGAGAAAGATAAATCTTACTACAAGAAATCTGTTGTGCCACCACGTTTTTATAACAATCAAAATGATCGGTCGGGTGGTTATCGGGGTGGTAAGGGTTATCAGAAAAAGAATTTTCAAAATAAAAGGTTTGCTGAAAAGAAGGTGTTTGTGAACAGTTCGAGTTCACTTGCTGATGAAGAGAAAGAGATTTTTTCAAAATCGAATGGAGAGTTCTTTGAGAAAAGAGCTTCACAATATCAGTCTAAAGGCACAAGTCGAGTTGTTGATACTCGAACATGTTTCAGATGTAATCAAGTTAGTCACATTGCACGAAAGTGTACCAATGTGAAGCCTAAGACTGAAATTATGAAGATTCAAAAGAAGAAAGTTGACGAAAAGGGTAAAGCACCAATCCTTGTTGAGAAAAAGAATGTGAAAAATGATAACATCAAAGTGAAAAATGAACCCGTAAAGAAAGTGGTAATTAAAAATGACAAATTTTACAAGCGGGTTGCATTATCTTAACAAGTTTGGAAACCAAAAACAGAGATGAAAATTTCAACTTCAGAAGTGAAAAAGGCTGAAGAATCAATTTCGGTTGATTATGATGCAAATTTTCCACCTTTGAAGGCTGAAAATTTCAAAATTCAAATTGCGAGAGTCAAGGTTACACCTAAGGCTGATGAAGCCTGGGTGGACACCATGTTTGAATAAACAGTTTGAATTGCCGGAGCTTCCTTGATCGCGAAGCATGAATCGGCATCTTTATTGAAGTTGGTTAATTTGAAATTTGTTTTGTGCAGGATCTTCCACAACTTGTATCCAGATGGATCATGGATAGTGGAGCATCTCGACATATGACAGGGAAGACTGCGTTGCTGTATGATGTAAGAAACATTAATGGTGGTTACGTAGGTTTTGCTGGTCATGAAGGTGGTAGAATTATTGGTGAAGGAACGTTATCCAACGGGATTGTGACGTTTGAAAGAGTTAACTACATTACTGAGCTGGAGAACAATCTGCTTAGTATCTCGCAGATTTGTGACAATATGTATACTACTCACTTCACAGACAAAGAATGTTTGATCTTGAAACCAGGATTTGTTATCCCTGAAGAATGGATTATCATGCGGGCACCTAGAGTGAATGATTTATATGTGTTAGATATGAGTGTAGCAACTACATCTACTGGTCAAGCACATTGTTTTGTTTCTAGAGCAACTGAGAAAGAATCGAGATTGTGGCACCGCAAGATGGGGCATATTCACCTAAGGAAGATGAATCACTTGGTGCACAATGATTTGGTTATGGGAGTTCATGTCAAAGGTTTTCATCTGGAAGGGGAGTGCATTAGCTGTGTCAAAGGCAAGCAGAAGAAAAAGTCACACCCTACAAAACAAGTCAATTCAGTTTTGTGTCCTCTGGAAAGACTTCACATGGATTTGTTTGGTCCTGTGAATGTCAAAAGTATTACAGGAGACAAATACTGTTTGGTTGTTACTGATGATTATTCCATATTTTCATGGGTTTCTTTCTTGAAGATGAAAGACGAAACGTTTGACAGTTTGATGGCATTGTTCAAGAAGATTGAGAATCTGTACCAAAGGCGTATCAAAAGAATTCGAAGTGATAATGGTACTGAATTCAAGAACAGTAAGATGGAAGAATTTTGTGATGAAAGAGGTATATTGCATGAGTTTAGTGCTCCGTACACTCCACAGCAGAATGGAGTCGCAGAACGCAAAAACCGGACACTAATCGAGACGGCTAGAACTATGCTCGCAGATTCAAAGTTACCGATAAATTTTTGGGCTGAAGCTGTTTCCGCCGCATGCTATACGCTCAACAGGGTTCTCACTGTCAAGAAGTTCAACAAAACATGTTTTGAGCTGATTAATAACCGCAAACCGAATCTGAAGTATCTTGAACCGTTTGGGTCTCCCTGTACAGTTCTAGATTTTCAAGGCAAATTCGGTGAAAAAGGCTTAGAAGGAATATTTGTGGGTTATGCAAGTCCGTTGAAACGAGTATTCATTCCAAGTTTGAAGACGATTATTGAGGCATATAATGTTGAATGTCAAGGTTATACTATGCCGCCGCAGAATCCTGGAGATTCATGGCATTATCATTATGACAAACTGTGGGATTCGTTTGACATGAGAGAAGAATCAAAGGAAGAAGAGGATTTCTTTGATGAGTTGGATATTTTGCGTGAGTACGAGTCACAGCAACGGTTTCCAGCTGAGTATTCTAGAAGACCACGGGAAACTTCAAATGATAATGAAGCAGGTCCGAGTAATGCTGGTGAATATGATGATGTCCAACAGAACGAAGTTGCTCAGGATAATCAGTCGGTTCAGAATGATAATCTAGAAGCTGAAAACATGCCAGTCTTTGATCATGGCGATTCAGATTCTGAGGGGGAGCAAATTCAGATTTCAAGTCAAACAAACCAAGTTGGTGAACAAGATGCAAATCAAAATGTTACTAATCTGGAGGGAAATGTAGATGTTCCAAGCGCAGTGATGTCGCGAACTTTTTCATATCATCCAGAGGAGTTGATCATAGGAGAATTGCAAGCTGGAGTTCGCACTCGTAGACAGATTGATAAAGGGCTTACATGTTTTTATACAAAAGTTGCTCCTTTGCAAACTGAATTCTCATTAAGTTGTTTTATATCGCAGGTTGAGCCAAGAACGTACAAAGAGGCGCTTACTGAAGATTCTTGGGTCATTGCAATGCAGGAGGAACTTAGTCAATTCGAGAAATTGGGAGTGTGGAATTTAGTGGATTTGCCAGATGGTCAGAGGAAGATAAATACCAAGTGGGTGTTTAAGTGCAAGAGAGACGATAGAGGAGTTGTTATAAGGAATAAAGCTCGACTCGTTGTTCAGGGTTTTAGTCAACATGAGGGGATTGATTTACCGAAGTCTATGCTCCTGTAGCACGACTAGAAGCGATCAGAATTTTTCTTGCATTTGCGTCTTGGAAAAACTTCAAAGTATATCAGTTAGATGTAAAATCGGCGTTTCTTTATGGGAAGGTTAAAGAGGAGGTTTATGTCGGTCAGCCACCGGGCTTCACCGATCCAATCCACAAAAACAAGGTCTACTTATTGGACAAAGCGCTGTATGGTTTACACCAGGCCCCGAGAGCTTGGTACGAGACTTTGTCTCAACACCTATTAGCCAACAAGTTCATTCGTGGAAAAGTGGATGCCACTCTCTTCACTAAAGAGGTCGACGGTCATCTTCTGATAGTTCAGATTTATGTGGACGATATAATCTTTGGGTCGACGAATGAAAATCTATGCAAAGATTTTGAATCAGTGATGAAGCAAAAATTCGAAATGTCATCAATGGGGGAGATGAAATTCTTTCTGGGATTACAAGTTGAACAACTTCCTGAGGGAATTTTCATTCATCAGACGAAGTACGTTCATGATATTCTAGAGAAATTTGGGATGTCAAGTTCTACTCCAGCTGCTACCCCACTTGCAACAAATCATGGGATTCACCCAGATCTCACCGGAGACAGGGCTGATGAAACGTTTTACCGATCCATGATAGGTTCTTTGATGTACCTAACTGCTTCACGTCCTGATATCATGTACCCAACGTGCCTCGCAGCAAGATTTCAATCTAACCCGAGAGCTTCGCATATGATCATTGTGAAGAGGATATTGCGCTACCTGAAAGGAACTCCTTCATTGGGGTTGTGGTATCCTAGAAAAGGCGACTTTACGCTCGAAGGGTATTCCGATTCAGATTTCGGATGCTGCAAAGTCAATTCAAAATCAACAACTGCAGGATGCCAGTTCTTTGGTCCTAGATTGGTTACCTGGCAGTGTAAGAAACAAACGTCTGTGGCGCTATCTAGATGTGAAGCGGAGTACGTTTCTGCTTGCAGTTGCTGCTCTCAGATCCTGTGGATACAACAACAGATGCGCGACTACGGTTTGTAGTTTCTTAACACACCTCTTTTTTTTGATAATGAGGCCGCAATAAATATAACAAAGAATCCGGTACATCACGCTAAAACCAAACACATAGAAATTCGTCATCACTTTATTCGTGATTGCTTTGAGAAAAAGTTGATACGAATTGAGAAAATCCACACTGACGAACAGAAAGCTGATTTACATACCAAAGCTTTTGATAAAAATCGGTTTAAATATTTGTTAAAACTGAACGGTATGAAGCTTCTGTCGGTGTCGGATGGCATAATTGGCGTTGATGAGAGTACTGTTGCGGCTGAAGACGAGAAACAATCTGCAATGGTTTGTCGATTTTTTACGTGTTTTGGTATTTAGGGGGAGTAGATAGATGTACATAGATATATTTTCAGAAAATACAAAAACAGTAAAAAATGCGAAAATACAAAAACATGATAAAATCTAAAACAAAGAGCTTGTGTATAAAGGGAAAATGATAGTACATCAGCTAGACAATTACAGTATGCTAAAGATTTGTAAAGTTTAATTGAGTTAAACAGTCTCACTAATGATGTGTCGATAGGTTTTCGCACATTTAGTAGATTTATTCGGGATATAAACCTAAAATTTCAAACTTGTGAAATTCGTGGGGAACACTACTTGGATATATAGGTAACCCCTGAAATCTTGTTTGAAAGGTCTCATAATCTGATATACTAGGTCTTTATACTTAATGATGTCTGGGGTATTATTCCGGGACTTCTGCTGAACGGTAGTTCTGACCTAGTCCTTGGATAATACTTTCTGCAATGCTTGAAACATAGCATAAACCCTCAGCATGCCGATGAAACAATAAAATTGATAGTCGCTGCTGTTGTAGCAAAAAGATCCTCTAAAGGGGACATACCGTAAAGTCGAAGCTGATATCTCTCTGCGTATACGGAAGTATCGACTTGAGATCCCTCGGCCCTCGCATACCTAATTTATGTACAGATATCATTGTAGTATACTCACCTGTAAGACTAATAATTGGGATTCTGGATACGGCAGTATATTCAAGAGGTGGGACACATGAATGAGCTAAGTTCATAAGACATCTAATTCGTATCCTGATTAAATTGAAATTTGTGTGAGAATTTAAGATGGATCAGTATATCGACAATCGAGGTGAATTGTTTAAGTCTGAGTATGAAATGAAGCTTAACGGTACTTGTAATTTGTCTGAAAAGCTGATATGATTCCCTGACAAGCTCGCCAAAAATTTGTTTGTAAATAGTTTACTTTGTTTACTTTCTGCAATTTAAGTTTTCTGTATTTCATTTCTTAGTTTAGAACACTTTATAAAATCCAAAAAGATTTTATTTCTGCTTTATTTTCCGACAAACCAAAGTGGAGAGTTGATTGTTGGATTCTCAGTTGATTGAAGCAGATGCAGGAGGTTCTGGACTGAAGAATGAGGAGAGCTTATCTTGATGAAAATTGTTTTATTGAAAAGTCAAAAACAAGTTCATTAACTTGATACTTGTTATTTTCAGAAATTGTGTAAATTGTTCTTTTCAAAATCAGTTTGATTCGTCAAATGATCAACCAAGGTCATTAAATTGAACTTGGTAGATTAATTGAGTAATCAGGGTCATTAATTTGGACCTGAATACTTAAGTGGATTGCTAAAGCTGATAGTTTGTGATTTATTGTTGAAAAGATAAGTTTGTAATGATTGATGTTTGAGACACAGGTTTTGGATTTCATTATTCCCATGGAAGCTAAATGTCAAAGCTTGAACCAGATAAAGACCTCAGATTCTAGCATACTAAGAGGGGGAGTCTGTGAAAGGGGGAGTCTGGATCAATGATCAAAGGGAATGCTGGAGATGAAGCTAGGAAGTGAACCTGAACCTGTGAAGATAGAATGCTTATGATGTGAAGACAGAGAGTTGGAGAAAAGACCAAGACTGAAGACTCAAGGCCAAAGACTTCGTCAACATCCAAGGGGGAGTCTGTTGGTACACGGAATGTTTATTAACTACGTCATTAGTGAGTCTTAAGTCTAGATAGGTTAGTTTGGAGCTCGGAAATGAAAAGTGTATATTAGGATGTAATTCCGCCCCAAATGACACTTGTGTCATTTGGAGTGGAATCAGGATTTTATGTAAAAATGTTAATTCCGCTCCTAGAGGTCTAAGAAGTTGATTCCGCTCCTGAGGTAACATGTTGATTCCGCTCCTAATCAACATGTCAGTTTGGGGTGGAATCAGATCTGCTATAAATAGGTGAGTGTCGATCTCATTTGTAACTTTTGGAGCGGAATCTGGTCATAGTGTTAGTGACGAAACTCTGTCAAAATTGTATCAGAAACACGTGTAAAGGATTAAAATCAGTAATAGAAAGAAAGATTATGAGGAAACAAGTTGTTATGACTTTGTATACATCGATTCCGCCTTTGTATTCGAAGATGAACTGCTTTACTGACATTTAGGGTCACGCAAACGGTCCAACAAATTTCAGCACTGCATATCATCCTCAGACGGATGGTCAAAGCGAGCGTACAATTCAAATGCTTGACGATATGTTACGAGCTTGTGTTATAGATTTGGGTGGAAGTTGGGATGACCACCTTCCTTTAATTGAATTTTCGTACAATAATAGCTTTCATTCAAGTATCTAAGCCGCGCCTTTCGAGGCCTTGTACGGAAGGAAGTGCAGAACGCCAGTTTGTTGGGCGGAAGTTGGAGATGTCCAACTGTCAGGACCTGATATAGTCCTGGAGACGACAGATAAGATTGTGAAGATCCATGATCATCTCAAAGCTGCCAGGGATAGGCAGAAAAGCTATGAAGATAAAAGGCGTAAACCTCTGAAATTCTAGGTAGGTGACAAAGTGTTACTCAAAGTGTCACCCTGGAAAGGGGTGATGCGTTTTGGAAAAAAAGGGGAAGCTAAGCCCAAGATATATAGGACCATTCGAGATTATCGAATGTGTCGGAACTGTAGACTATAAGTTAAATCTACGAGAAGAGCTTAGTGGAATACATAATGTATTCCACATCTGCAACTTAAAGAAATGTCTAACCGATGAGTCGCTAGCAATGTCGGATAAGGACGTGCAGATAGATGAGAGCTTGAAGTTCGCTGAAAAACCTCTGTCGATCGAGGATCGACAGGTTAAGAAGCTTCGAAGAAAGCATGTGCCGATTGTGAAGGTAAAATGGGATGCCCGAAAAGGCCCAGAATACACGTGGGAGGTTGAATCCACAATGAAACAGAAATACCCTCATTTATTTCAGTAAATCTCAAGGTCAAGATTTCTTTTAAGGGGGTGAGGATGTAACACCACAGAAAAATCAGATCCAATATAATAAAGACACCTGTTATGGACTTTAAACGCATAATAAATTGGTTCTGAGGGACTAAAATTGTCAAACAGTGTGAAGACGTATGTGGAAGGATCAAAAGTGTCAACATGCCTAACTTGTGCCTCTGATTGACCTTACGTGATGTTCGTATTCCTTAATGAATAAATTGTCGGACATTGAAAGCCGTTTGCACTTAAATTCAGAACTTTACAAAGTATAGGGGTTAAAAGTGTCAACATGTTAAAAGTTACCTCTGAGTGACCTTTTAACAATCCCAAAAGCATTGTAATATTTGTATATTTTGCTCTCAAGAACATTGGATAGTGATTTCATGGAGTTTCGAAGAAAACAAGACTTTTTGGGTGATCTTACAACTAACCGGGGACTTAACGGAGGTAGTATGTGACCCAAGGCCCTAAATAGTTAACTACGGGGGTCATAAGTGCAATAAATGGAAGTTAAATAAACATAAAATGGATCAGGGACTGAAAATGCAAAGTTTTAAAACTTTTTACCGGATTCTCCCATTGTCGCGGGCCGCGTAAACCTTCTTCAACTCTTACGCGGGCCGCGTAAGAGTGCCAGTACCAGCAGACCTGCACACCTGTAGGTTCAGCCAGTTCCACCGCCGTTGCATGAAAATTTTCGATACCAGGGACTAAGCAAATAGTTTTTTCATGCACTAGGGACATCTGGGAACATCTGAAAGCAACATAGGGACATATGGATTGATCCTGGAGACTCAAAATTCCTATTTAAGGCACTTGTTCTTCACTTGTTCATTTGCACATTTGAAGTTTTACTTCACAACTCTCTATTTGAAGCCTCCTGGAGCTTAAGGAAGCTTTCTCAAGTTTCAAATTCGTGCTAAGGACCATAGTAAGTGTTCTTAGCTCCCTAAGTTTAAGTTTTATTAGCTTAATGACCGAAATTCAAAGTTATCGTAATTAAGCTTTGACTTTGTGATTAATCACAAACGGTCCAACCATTATTCGAATTGAAAGTGGCTATGTGTTGGTAATTTTGTAGGTAATAAACCCTTAAAAGGGCACCTCCTAATTATCACGTTATCTCAGTCTAATGTCGGGTCAAACTTATTAATAAAAAGTCAATAGAATCAGTTTTTACAAATTAATTCATAACTGATAATGCAGAGGTTATGGAACATGTTTTAACACTAAAATTACTTGGTAAATAATATAAGAACATTCTTAGGCATGTTCAACCCGACAATTCTGAGTTTAGGCTCGGTTCGCAACCGAAAGTCGCAAAAGTAGACTTTTGCTTTGACTTTCAGTTCTGACCCGATTTAGCTTAGCTTAGATATGCCTTAGGGTTCCTTTAGGACCATATTACATGTTAGTATAACCCTCTGAGATTATACCATATGGTTCCTTTTAAATCTGAATAATTTGCATGTTTCCGTTAAATGCTTAAAAGTTGACCATTATGCCCTTTAAATATAAAACTGAGATTTTTGAAAATGTGAGAGGACAAAAACCTTTATTACTGATTTATAAGCATGTCCTAAAAATTTGACATCAGTTTATGGTCTAAAATAGGAGTTATGCTCTATATCGTAAATTGAAAGCTTTTTATTAATTAAATGACATTTTTAGTATAAATCATATTCAAACCCAATTTTTGTCACCAAACTTTATACCTACTGATATAATATAATATTTAGGGATTTTTGGAAATTTTTTCTAAATTTTATACTGATTATATTATAGAGTTTTAGTATGAATTCGGTATTGACGAATTGCCCTTTTCTTGGATAAAATAAGTTTACATAACCTTTTGATACCAAACCTTTTTCTACTGATTTCATATATTAAATAAAATATTTTAAGTATTAGAGATTGATCAAAATCTCAGATTTCCTTAAATAACCTGAAAATCGTCAAATACCGACTTTTACGCTTTTTAAACGCATAGTATGGGTTAAAACTATATTTGACACTTAAGACTTATTACCTACTGATATTATAAGCAAATTTTTATACTTTAACAGTAAGTAAAAGTTTTGAACTCAGATTTCCAAATTTGACCCTTAAAGCTTATGTGAAATGACCAAAATGCCCCTATGGTGCATAGTTTGGCTATAAATGATAAATTTCACATATATACAATATCTTACTGATGAAACTTGTAAAAAATAAATATTTTTACTAATAATTTTAGTCCAGAACCTCAGATTATTATTTAACCTCTTTTATAATCTTTAAAATGACCAAAATACCCCTACAGGGCTTAAATTGATTTTAAATTCGTTTTGGGCATATTGGAAGATATCCTACTGATATCACAACATATTAAAAGAATATTAACTTGTGGAACTTGTTCATGACTCATTTGGTTACCCGTTATGCCTTTTTCGCGTTCGGTACGGTTTTTGTAACTAGTTTGCATAAATTAACCGAAACGGGTCAAACCTTATCATTTTTACTTCAAAATCCAGAATATGTTTAGTTTACCCATTTTATACAAGTCCCCATACTTGTTGGGTCTAAATCACATTCTATTCCGATCTTCGCTTAATCTTGCGTTTTGAACTGTATACCTTTCTTTAAAACTAACCGGTCTAAGTTATAACTTAAATAAGACCCGTTAGGAATCTAATAGGTTATTAAAACCTTCGTTCCAGATCAGGAGCCCAGTAAAAGATACTTGTACTTGCTGATTGATATACGGCTGAGGATAAATTTATATTTTTGCTCAGGTAAATACTTTTAACTTATTTTCCGTTATACGGGCTTGGGATACGGTGTTATAATAATACTGCTTGGTCGGGTATGAAATCACTTAATTGGATTGTGATTAATAAATTTACATAACTCGTTTTAATCTGTTTTGTTTGATACACTGCCTTTGGGGGGTTAATGACCATGTCCTGGATATCCTCGGCTCATTTATTAGAAATGGCCACGGCTTAAGCACGGGGTGTAGGCATACACCTGACAGTTGCGTATGTATAAATGGTATCTCACATATCTTGTGGGCATATACTTGTGGTGTGTCAATTAATCTAATCCGGGTCTTCTAACCGGGTCCCGAATGGACGACAAACATGTAAAACTGTATACAAGATTATTTAAATAATTGTCCCAAGTTATAAAAGAATTTTGTGCCTTGTGCATTTAAAACAATTTTATAAACACTTTTCAAAAAGAGGCAGTTAATTGTATTACCAGTGTAAACTGACGTATTTTTCAAAAATGTTAAGTGCAGGTACAACGCGTAATGGGCTGGCTACTCCTAGTATCAAATAAAGAGTCTTGCAAGCTTTTGATGCTTAAATCTGTTGAACAATATTTCTTTTTATTTTAGATCCGCCTGTGGATCCACTTAAAATCCGTTGTGTAATATTTTATGTTACTTTCAACTCGGTTTATAATATTATTACCTTTAGACTTCCGTTGTGCCTTGAACTGTGATTATTTGACTATGATGATATCAACTACGTCACGAAACTCCCCACTAGGCCCACCGGTAATACGTGGAAATATCGGGGTGTGACAGGTTGGAAGCAAACATGATTTTATCTTCTTCTACACACTAGCTTATTTTTAAGACTACCTCAGTCTTTTTTATCCAGCGTTGTGCTGCAATGGCTCCTTTATTGCCAGAGAATTCTATTGGTTTACAAGACCAAAATTCTTTGTAAGAACAACCATAAGACATGGTTCTTCTTCTTTTTAGAATTGGCAATTGGAGTAATGGTCCATTGTTTACGCTGTGACAGGGTTCAGTAGGTGGTCGTTTACTTCCACTGTTACTTTTATTATTTTCTGCTTCCTTAACCGTTTTGATAATATATGGCATGGCGTCTATAATCCCTTGTGCCACTGTGTGTTGGATGGCACTGTTATCTACTTGGTTTCCGTTATTATCGTTATTCGGGTTTTCTTGATTCACTTCGTTGTCCATCTGGATTATAAACATTTACCATGTATTAATATCACAAAACAGGATTTAATGCGAACAATCACACAACAAACACATTGATCAAAATCGTCGTGCATTGCGACATTTACTCTATTTTCTATATCTAGATATTACAAACCGCAACTGGAATTGAAAATACAACACTAGTATGCATCAGTAGCTATTGGATTATCTAATTTAGTTGGTTTTTTTCAACTTACAGACATATATATATATATATATATATATATATATATATATATATATATTATTACTATTACTGATAGGGGTTCATCCAATATTGCATGTTACGCTCATCATACTTCCAAAGGAGCCTCTCCCCTATTTGCCTGATTCTTTCACTTTCATCTAACAACTCCTCACCAAACGTGCGGAGTTCCTGCACATTCTCGGTACTCATGGGTGGTGCTGGTGCTAGTATCGAGTTAGGAAACTGGGGCATCGGTTCTTCGTGTGGGTATGGATTCTCTAGGATCTCTCAAATATACTGGTCATTATCCCAATATGGATCTAGAGGGTCAAGGTTAGGATAGGGTGCTACTGGGTTTTGCATGGGCTCCTTTATTGGGTGAAGTTCTTGATAATCCCTGTGGTCGTCATTCCATGGATCGTAGGCTAGAGGGTTTGATGCTGGGACTCTAGGGATTTCATTTGGGTCAAAAGCAGGTACTGGAATCTGGTCTACTGGGTTTGGTTTAATTTCCATAGGTTGTGTGGGAAACAGTGGTAACGGCTGTGGTACAATAAGTTGTTCCAAATTTGGGTCTGCGGCAGTGGTAGCTAATATGTGAAAATTAGCTAATCTCCTATTGAGTATATCCTGAGTTTGGGCATTCATTTCTCTATTTGCTGCTGCTAAGGCCCGCTGTTGCTGCAATTTACTCATTCTTTTCCTACGCTCATGTGCTTCCCGACTGAACCATCCTCTCTTTTTGGTAGGGAATGGTTCTTTGGACTGTGCCTTAAATATAAAGATCCCCTCTTCTGTGTCAGCTGAGTACCCCGAGGGGGTAGGCTGGGAAGAAGTTCCTTCATCCTTAGGAGAACTAGACAATTGACGATAAGCGTCTGAGGGTCCTTGATCACTCATACTGTAAACTAACAAATTGTCAAATAACACAAAACAATAATGCACGTAATCCCGTAGATAATTTCCTAACATAATAGATAAAATTTTGGTGTCAACAGAACACTTCTGTGGCTGAAATCAGTGGTTGTAGCTCTGATACCACCTTCTGTCGCAACCCCCGACCCCTGCCTCGGGAGGCGGGCGGGCGCTGCCTACTCAGAGATGGTGGTATCGGTGTTTATCATTAGTTGGCAGCGGAATTTACATCAGGACCATAGTTAGGAAATATTTTATCAGAGTAAAACACCACATTTGATAATAATAAATATATTGGGATAAAATCCAAGTTTCCATTACAAACATGTTTTTAGGGATAAACCCTAATTTATTGAAATAAAACATCTTCTTTGTTTAGGTAACTTTTATAGCCACTTTTCCACGCCTTCAGTGCTGTCCAGCTGGCTTCTATTTGGCTTTCACATTTTGTTACCTGAAACGCATTTAAAAACATTTTGTCAGTGGGAAATACTGGTGAGTGAATCCTAATTTAATCAAAAACAAGTTTTATCATTGTAAAGTACTGAGGGCAATTCAGCAATTACATTTGTTTACATCTACTTTAATTACCACCCACGGTACTGTCAATCCTGACTGGTGGTAGTGTTACTGTCACACCCCGACCGCGTAAAACAACAAATCGCGGCGGAAACGTCAGGGAGTGGAGCGACAAAATTATTTTTTCACAACACATGGATTAAAAGTTTCGTTTTATTTAAATATTAACCATTTTCATTGTCCTGAAATTAAAGTTAAAACACAACCACATCGTCTATCATTGTTATTAAGTAACTAAGGCCTCGTCAGATCCTAAGTGAGTATGCATCCTAGTCACAATCAATATCATCAATCACCACCTGAAACATATGCGAAAATAAAGTCAGCAAAGAAATGCCGGCGAGCACATAGGTTTTGTGAGAGTGTCAGATTCATGGCTCGTTTACATGTTGCAATACCTCGTTTGACGACAAGAGTCGATAATTAGAAACCTTGTTTTAAAATGAGTTTGATATTGCAATATGAATAACCAGCTCAAAATAAGTTGGTTATAGTTTATAAAATCTCATTTCCATGAATCTTAACCCAAAACATTTGTTTAAGTAAACCAAATTGCAAATCGTTCTCGTAATAAGACTCGCATGGTTTATATCGTATAGTAAACATCGTTTCGTGACATTGTTTAAAAATCGTTAGTCCAGGTGAACTAAATAACGCCACGGTATGTAATATGATAAAAGCACTTATATATAAGAAGTATCAGCGGCGTATCTACCATGCTTTTATCACATTACACCCGTCCCGTTATCTAATCACATACTAAAAACCACTCGTTTAAATCGTTCAATTCGTTCGTGTTATAGTCCATCGTTCATTTGTTTAAATCGTTCAATCATTCAATTCGTTCCTGTTTTAACTGTGAAAACTAACTTTTGGTCGTCTCGCTGAATACATTCAAACCTTCGTAACTCGTCCATCGTTCAACTCGTATTAACAAACCACCAAAGGGTAAGTTAACAATCATCAGGTTCAGTCGTTACCCACATAACCCCCATACATAACCATGGTGGCAGTCTGATAACGGGATTTGTCAGATCCTATGGTACCATAACCTAGTACTGGTCGGCTTGATCTTTGTTAATGAATGTTATTCGTTATGTAAATACGTCCCAACAAGTTCGTTCACATTATCGAAATCGTTATGTTTAATATAAACCATAGTATTCGTTTTTGAAATCATTGTTGAAAGCATCGAAATCGTTTAACACATATGAATAACCCCAAAACAATCGAAAAAAGTAAAATAGGGGAACTAGGTACTCACATTGAATTGCAAAGTATCCTTGATCTAATGAACTAACAATGCTCGGGAAAACCAATAAAATCAAGTGGTACCTAGTAATCGGATCACTAAGTTAATAAATCGACACCTAAATCGGAAGATCGAGTAGAATGAGGTCTTATAAACCAAATGAGTATTGGAACTCATGTGATATGGTTTAACAAACCTACATTCTAAAACGGAACCTATCCTAAGTGCTTACGACCCGTTACGACCCATTAAGGTAGCTTA
>JARYGA010031484.1:0-40703 GCA_030545235.1 Helianthus tuberosus
GTATACAACGTTGAATATTCAAACATTATACGAGCGTATATAGTGTATACGAGCGTATACTGAATATTCAACTGCTATACGAGCGTATATAGTGTATACGCTCGTATAACATTTGAATATTCATGTGTATACGATCGTATAAATTGTATACGACCATATACACTTGAATAATCAGTTACAATTTTCAGTTTCAATTTTTTTTCAAATTCAATTATACAATCGTAATCGTTACGCCTATCTACGCTATTCGATCCTTTACTATACAAGACCATAATCTAACATGTTACGGAAGTTGAAAGTTTACTATACGAAAACGTACCGTATAGGAAGAACGAGAAGAAAACGCCAAAAACGCCGAAGAACGCTATCCAATAACGATCCGAGAGAATTTTTGGTGGAATGTTGAGGCCGTATGGTGGAAATGAGGTTGTATAAAGCTTATACGATCGTTTTTCCTTTGTATACGGGCCGTATAAATGTATACGACCCGTATACAATAATTTAATGTTTTTTAATTCAGTCGTATACTTCATATACGATCACATTATACGAGGCGTATACGTTTATACGGCCCGTATACAATTAAGTATTTTTCATTTTTCTTGAATTACTATACGCGGAAGTGACGAAGATACGGTCGGTATGTGTTAACGTTGATTCGTTTAAACGTTTTTTCAAGTTCAATTTCAACAAGTTGCCAAAACATTTATATAATGTGTATGTTCATCATTACAAATTGTCAAAACATGCAAATTGATTCGTTTAAACGTTTTTTCAAGTTCAATTTCAATAAGTTGCCAAAACATTTATATAATGTGTATGTTCATCATTACAAATTGTCAAAACATGCAAATAACATTTTATATTCATAGGGCACCTAAATCCACGTAATCCCTGGTCCTGTATTCATCAACGATCCTATTATATTGGTCAATACGTTCCTTGTAATAGTGATACCAACTTTCTGTTGGCGTATTCCGTGTCGGTTGTCGCCAGTATCCTGATGGGGTTGGCATTGGATATTCCCCTTCTAATCTGACATGAATAAAATGGTTCCTGTGTACATGTACAAGCGCGACTGTTCGATGCGGAATACTTTCTTGGGCTGTTCTGAACATCGGAAAAAATGAAGCACAACCAAGGTCACTTAATAAGAGACAAACGACATTCCACCGGTTTGCTATCAGAAGCCCCGTGAAAGGCATTTGTAGCCACTTATGTTCAGGTGCTCCGTGTATACCAGACCAAACTAATGACTCCAGAACATGTTGATACTCAGGTCCATTTATCTTTTTCCATAATTCGTGGAACCGGTTGCACTCATCATGAAGTTGCTGTCGTATGAACGGCCACTCCCACTCTTTAAGCGATAAGCCGACCGCTATAGATCGATACCCACAATTACCATCACCCTGCACATTTTGTATGTGACTGAGGTGTAGATAGAAGCAAGGTGGAATAAACTTTTGGAAGTGCATGAACATATTAACTAGTCCGACAGGCAGCAAAGGTAAGTCTGGTTGCTCTTCCTTTGATTTTGCGACCTTCTTTTTCGTTTTCAAATTCTTAGCGCCTTTCGCAATCTCGCCGAAGAACATAGGTGTTTCAGCACAATAACTTTGTGACTCGACAAACGAGCTATGCCTGGTAGGCTCGATGATTGACTCTTGTGTGCCAAACCCAATGGGTGCATCACTATACTCGTCCTGCGTTGTAAAAAAGTTGTGTCTTGAAGGCTCCGTAAACGAATCATCCTTCCTTTGTTGTTGAGCTTTTAAAGTTGGACGACCCTGTGTGTTTTTTTGCACAACTGGTTGTTTGAGCCTCGTCTTATTGAGTTGTACCAACTCCTTCATCTTTTGAAGCAGGTTTTTCTTGACTTCTCTCGGCTGGGCACTTAAATGTTGTTTGAGAAGCGCAAGTTCGCCGTCTAAGTCGAAACAGTCCACCTCGCTCGGTTTCAGTATGGAGTCCAAATTTAACTTTCTCCAAAAAGGGTCTATCAACTCCAACGGGATCATTTGACCTAAGAAACATATCAACAAACAACATAAAACATCAATAAGATTTTGCGTGATGAAATGCTATAATTATAAAATGTGGTTGGTCGAATAATGTATTACCATTCGTTGTATACGGTTCCAACCGACACGCGTACGGCAACCCACAGCTTGTAGATAAATGGCACGCGCATGTACCGTTAGATAAATTTAATTTTTCTATTTCATTTACTTCGGAGAATATCAACTCTAGGAAGGCATGTGAAACCTTCTTTCGTAGGAGATTAAATATTGGTTTGTTATGTTGACCCAATGTTCGGCTCCTGCTTGTTTCAATGCTGCCTTTGATTTCTGTCACCTGGTTTCTTATGAGCTTATCAATAAGTGGTACCACTTTCTCCAGGGTGTAAATAGAGTCTCCTAGGTACTACTTCAAAAGGGCATGTTGACCCTCTACCCTGTTCGTTGTACGTTGACCGAAGTTCAGATGTTGGTCGCTCCAGAACGAAACAAACCGGTCTCTATATGGTTGTAACCAGATTGAATCCAAATAGTCCATAATCTCTGTAATCAAAGTTAAGTGCAGTTAAGACAAGTCAAATAAATATGATTATTAAACAAAAATAATATAAAACTTGCCGTCGGGTTTTTTGCTTGGCAACTTTGACGTATTCGCTCGTACCAGTAGTTGTTGTCAAGATCGGTCGTTGAGTTAATTAGCTGGCGCCACTTATAAAGAAACCTGTCCCATCTTTCCTCTGTTTTAAAGCTTTGCCTGCAATGTTTGAAGATGTTTTGCTGTATGTGCCACCTACACAATGAATGTCTAGCCCTGGGAAACACGGTTGCACATGCGTTCATTAGGGCGCGATCTCTATCCGTTACTATTACACGGAGTTCCATAACACTGTCTAATGAGTGTTTCAACCTCTGTAGAACCCATGTGAAGTCTTCCTGTTTCTCGTTGCTTACGAACGCATGAGCAATGCAAAACAACATCAACGTGGATGTAACACCGATAATCTGGACTAGTGGCATTTTGTACTGATTCGTCTTGTAGGTGGAGTCTATAGGCAACACATGCGGGAAAGCGCGCCACAACATGTTCGACTCCGGGTGGATGAAGATAACATCCTCGACCCGTTCGCCGTTTTGAGATGTTCTATGGTAAAAAACAAACCCAACCTTCTCCAACCGGTCGAAAAGTATCTGCATTGGAGTCTCGCCGACTTGTTCCATTCGACCCAATTTGGCCCGAGCGTTGTATATGGTGTTTCTTGTTGAGACATTATGGGGGTTCTTGTAACACCTCGTAAAATCGTGTCCAATGATGTATTGACACGTGTAATGAATCCTAATAAAGTCAAACATTGACTGTGAGGGACTATTTTCATCAAAATCGAAAACCTTGATTTTAAAAGGACTGAAAGTGTCAACATACCTAAACTAGGCCTCTGAGTGACCTTATACGGTGACTGTATTCTCAAATGAGCCACTTGTTGGACGAGAGGAGCCGTTTGCTTAATTATTTGAAAGTTTGCGCAACGAAGGGTTAAAAGTGTTAACATGTTAATTCTTACCTCTGAGTGACCTTTTAACAAACCGAGAGCTTCATAATGTTTGATTATATTCTCGGGAATGCCTAATATTGGCCATTCAAGGCTTTTATGCCAATAAATGAAGTGGCGCGCAAGTTTGTAAGTTAGAGGGGCTAAAAGCGTCAACATGTTTAATTACACCTCTGAATGACCTTTTAACAAACCCGAAGTATTATGATGTACATTCATACTCTCGAGAATGCTTAACATGAGCTACATAGGGCTTTGATGCTATTAAACGATGATACGCACAAGTTTTCGCGTTAAAGGGACCAAAAGCGTCAACTTCGAAAAATACACCTTTGAGTGACCATTTAAGCGAACTGGAGCATCGTAATAATTGAGTATACGCTCGGGAATTCCTAGTATGGGCCATGGAAGGCTTTGATATTGATAAATGTTATTACGCGTCACTTTATGCATTAAAAGGACTAAACGCGTCAATATGTGGCCAGAAGTACTTCTGGCCAAAAAACAAACAGCACCTTAATGTTTTAAGCTTTCATTAGGACCTTATTATGTTGTAGTATAACCCCCTAAGGTTGTATTACCTGGTCCTTAGTAGTTTGAATTATTTGCTAATCTCCGTTATTATGCTTATAAATGCCCATTTCGCCCTTTTGACACATAAATGAGAATTTTAAAAATGTGAGAGGACAAAAACCTTTATTACTGATATATAAGTATGTCCCGAAAATTTCACATCAGTTCTTGGTCTCAAACAGGAGTTATGCTCGATATCGTAAATGGAAGCTTCTTATTAATTAAATTACGATATCTTGCATAAGGCATGTTTAAACTTGGATTTTGATCCAAAACTAATTACCTACTGTTAAGATATTATTTTTAGGGATTTTTGGAATTTTTTGATGAGATTATAATCTGATCATATCAAGGAGTTCTTGTATAATTCGGTAAATGACGATAATACCCTTTTCAGGCATAAAAGGAGATTTACAAATGATTTGAATGCCAAAACTTTTTCTACTGATCTCATATATTAAATAAATTATTTTGAGTGTTTAGGACTGATCAAAATCTCAGATTTACATAAACATTCTTAATTATCGTCAATTAACGATTTTACGCTAAATAAGGTGCATAGTATGGTTTAAAACCATATTTAACACCTAAGACTTATTACCTACTGAATTTTTAAATAAATTTTAATATTTTTATAGTAGGTACAAGTCATGAACTCAAATTTCTAAAACTGTCCTTAAAAGCATATGTGAAATGACCAAAATGCCCTTCCGGGGCATAGTTTGGCCATAATTGGTAAACCTCACATATATATAATATCTTACTGATGTAATGTGATAAAATAAATATTTTTACTGATTACCAAAGACCAGAACCTCAGTTTGCATTAAAATCCCTTTCATAAAGGGTAAAATGACCAAAATGCCCATACGGGACTTAATTTGGTTTTAATTACTTTTTGGGCATATATGTTAACATCCTACTGATGTATTAACATATTCTAAGCATAATAACATATGGGACTTGTATATGGTTCATTTTGTTGCCCATTACGCATTTACGCGTTCGGATCAGTTTATGTAACTAGTTTACGTAAGTTTGCCGAAACGGGTTTAACCTTATCGTTTATATCTCAAAATCCAGAATGTGTTTAATTTACCCATATTATACAAGTCTTCGTACTTGTTGGGTCTAAATAACATTCTATTCCGGTCATCGCTTAAACTAGTGTATCGTACCGTTTTAGATACTTTAAGCTAACCGGTCTAAGTCTACGACTTAAATAAGACCGTTAGCATTCTGAATTGGTTATATATTACCATCACTCCAGACTAGAGCCACCCGGTAAAAGCTACCCGCATTTAGATAGATTGGATACGACTGAGTTATTTTGCTGTGAATCAAGTATTAGCTCAGGTAAATACTTTTAACTTATTTTCCCTTATACGGGCTTGGGATATGGTATTATAATAATGCCACTTGGTCGGGTATGAAATCATTTAATCGGATTGTGATTAATAAATTTACATAACCCGTTTTAATCTGTCTTGTTTGAAAACATAAGCATTGGGGGTTAATACGACCGTGTCCTGGATATCCTCGGCTCATTTCGTTTGAAAATGGCCACGACCTATGCACGGGGTGTTGGCATACACCTGACAGATGCAAATGCTAATATAACCCACATGTTGGGGATAACTCCTTTGTGGGTTCTGTAAGTGGTGAGTCGGTTAATCATGATCGGCTTCCAAACCGGCCCCATATGTAAGACAAACATATAAATCTGTATACAAGATTAACTTAAATAATTTTCCAGGTTATAAATGGTTTGTGCCTCGTACACTTAAATCAATTTTCATAAACTCTTTTCAAAAGAGTAAGTTAATTGTTTTTACCAGTGAAAACTTACGTATTTTCAAAAGACTAATTGGCAGGTACTACTCGTAATAGGCTGGAAGTTGCTCGGTGTCGAAAAAGAGGATCTTGCAAATCCTTAAAGATGCCATAAAGTCTGCTAAACTTCATTTGTACATTCTGTAATGATCCACCTGTGGATTTGATATTACAGGCTCGTCTATAATAAATACTTTGATATTTTCAGACATTTAAGTTTGTAATAATATTTTATATTCCAAGACTTCCGCTGTGCTATTCTGTGTATGTTTGACCATGATGATATCAACTACGTCACGATACTCCCCACCGGTAATATGTGGAAATATCGGGGTGTGATAGGTTGGTATCAGAGCCAACATTGAGTGAATTAAACACTAACCTTTTGTGTTTAATCTCAATGACACAGTAGCATATTCCTTAGACCTTTTGACTCTAGACTTAACATAGGAATGCTCTCATCCCTATTAAGTATACATTGTTTTCGATTTTATGTATTTTGAATATGTTGCCAAGCAAGGAAGCCGTTGATGGAGATTCTCCTTATCCGAAGCCAAGGAATGCCAAGCTTCGTAAAACGGCTAGAATAAGCGCGCGACCGGTTTGGAGGAGAGAACTTCATGAGCTTATTCCTAAAACCAAATCTATTGAATAGCATTAAGACTTCAGAGTCCATACCGGAGGTCCCTGAGGCTCAAATTTTAAAGTCTGTGCCAGTGGAGTCCATACCAGGTGGTCCCTGAGGCTCCCGTTTTGAAAATAATGCTAGTGAATGCTGATGATCCTTATTCTTACCTCCAATTTTTGGAATCCCAGACTTGGATTATATCAGTCAAAACCCAATTTGTGATCCATATCATTCCTTAACCATTGAATCCTTGAATTCTACTTCTATAACGGATCCTGATTGGAATACTTACCTTATTCACTGAGGTCTTCAGTGTCCCTACCGTATATGGTAAGCAAAGAAGAGAAACAGTCGAAATGGAGCTAGGAAGGCGCTAGAGAATCCTTCTTTCATAATATTCATTATCCTGTAAGTCCCTATAAGGACCTATCTCTTCTATTTAGTCCCTGTGTGGACATACCTTTCGACTTAAGACCCTATATGGGCATTTGCTATTTAGTCCTTTCATGGACATTATATTTCAGTGTAGTCCCTTGTGGACATTATATTCCAATAAAGTCCCTCGGTGGACATACTATTTCAATATAATCCTTTCATGGATGTGTGATTTTGTTAAAATCCCTTTTGTGGATACATTATTTTAAAAATAGTCCTCTCGTGGACTTGATATTTCAATATAGTCCTCTCATGGACATTATATTTCATCATACTCCATTCATGGACATGTTATATCATAATAATCCCAATGCGGACATATTTTATAGTCCTTTTACGGACTATTATTTCCTTTTAGTCCCTGCATGGACTAGAATTATTTAAAGTCCATGTGAGGACATCTGTACAACAAATCCCTTTTGTGCGCACGCTGTACCAATATAGTCCTTTTATGGACATGTTATTTCATCAAAATCCCTTTAGGGATATGCTATTTCGAAATAGTCCCTTTGAGGACATAATATTTCATTATAAACCCTATATGGACTTATAATATTTTGTAGACCTTATACGGACTTATATTTTTCCTCTTAGTCCTCTGTGGACAAATATATTACTAAAGTCCTGATTAAGGCACTTTTGTAAATTCCTAATGATTTAGGAAAGTTTTGAAAATTTTATGTAGGTATTCATTTCGTCCTTTATCCAACGATAGTTCTGAATTTTACTCGAACTTTATCGATCAGCCAAAATTTTTCAAAAGATCCTCTTAATGGAATAACCTAGCCTATATGTTTATGAACATGGGTATGATGGTAAAACCCTCTTAAGATAATTAATCTTTGTTAACATCTGAGAACAATGTTAACACTCCTGGCAGTGTGGCGTGAGAAACCACACCAGCCGTCAAGGTATTGGATTACGACCAAGCCTTAAAGCCTATATGATCAGAGTAGATCATGGCAAGTATCATCAATGTGATGATCATACCATAAACATCCATTAGTGGTGAAGTGCCTACGGGCTATACATGTTGTCTAATAAAGATAATGACAGTTGTGGTCTACGACTCCATGTCTAAAAATATTGGACTATGTCCAAACATAATAGCCTATATGATCAATGCGATCATGACTAAAATCATCAGTACGATGATTAAATTTAACATCCTTAATGGTGTTTTGCCTAAGGGCTATATTATATTGTCCAATTGTGACAAGACAACTGTAATCTTTTATGATTCCTTGCCCAAGGGGGTGAGCTATGCTCAAACCCCATAGTCCATATGATCATTGAGATCCTGACTAATATCATCAGTATGATGACTATAATATTAACATCCCTAGTGATGAAATGCCTACGAGCTATACTTTATTCTATTGTCGATAAGACAAAGATAGAGGTGGTCTTTGTGATCCCCTGTTCAAAGTGGTAGGTTATACCCAACCCTTACAGTCTATATGATCAGTGTGATCATGACTAATATCATCAAATACGATGATGATATATGAACATCCATTAGTGATGTCAATTGGTTTACCTTTGTGCCAAATAAGTAATCTTTAGAGACAATGACAGTTGTAGTCTATGACTCCCTGTCCAAAGGTGAAGAACTATGTTCAAACCTGGAAGCCCTTAATCCAATAAGATTGTGGCTTATAAACTAATGTCCTTGGTAACAAATCAACGAGTTATGTTTTAAAGTCATTCATGACAAGCCAATGTGCTATAATTTGTCATTCGTGACAAGTTAACATATTAAATGTTAACATTCCTAGTGACAGGCCTTTTGTGCCAGAATTGATAAATGTCCTCCGTGACAAGCCTTAGTGCCATACCTAAATGTCCTTTGCGACGAGGCCTTCGTGCCGTATAATCATTTATGTCCTTCATGATTAGGCTTTATGCCATATCTTTTTACGTCCCTCGCGACGGGCTTTTTTTCCATATATGTATATATATATATATATATATATATATATATATATATATATATATATATATACAATAAAAGTCATGTAAGGCTAGCCTTCGAGCTATTTATAATCGTCCTTGTGACAAAGACAGTTGTGACATTATGATCCCCTGTTAAGCAGGTATTGGACTCACTCCAAACCTTAAATGCCATTGATGGTCCTTTTGTGACCTAGGCTAAACGTAATGGACATACATTCAAATAACATTCATTAGGAATGTTCGGAACATAATAGCCTATACGGTTTATGGATGCCGTGGCTAATCTATGTCAGGTCATCAGGATGATGACTAACAATTATTTAATGTGGTGGTTAGTACCAAGTTTCGAGTATGGTAGACTCGGATGAAGTGGGCAGCAGTCACGATACTATTAATGCGACAAAAGCTAATAATGCTACAAACGTAAACCTCAATATTAATGGAGTTAATCTCCCAGCTGTGGTTGACGCAGTAGTTGGAAAGGCCATGGAAAAGGTCATGAAACAGTTCAATGAGCCGAATGCTTCTCGCTCTAAATTTCATTCAAAACCACATTCGATTGCTCATGAAAAGAGCTTTGTTCACGCTTCGAATGTGAAGGATGAACCAAAGGAGGAGGGTAACTCCCATAAATCTAAGAAAAAGAGCAAATACGGGCTTAATAAGAACCAACATAAGTTCAGTAAGAAGCCTGTATGTAAGAATTGCTATAAAAGTCAATGGGGACCGTGTCGAATAGAAAAAGGACCAAAGCAGTGTGGCATCTACAAAGGAACTGATCATCAGTCCCATGAATATAGGGGCATAAAGAAGGCAGTCTGTTACGGCTGTGGTGAGAAAGGCCACATCAGAACTAGATGCCATGAAGCTGCCAAAGAAGGTGCAGCTAAGTCTGGAAAGGCTAAGAAAGGAAATGCCTGAACTCACCTGATGAATGCCAAGAGGCAGTGCATGATGTCGTCAAGTACATTCCTTATCATTTATCAATGATAAATTCTGTTAAGTGTCCTTTTTTTTAATACATGCAATAATAAGTCTTTCATAGACCATAAGCTTGGCAAAATTATGATGATACTCATAAGAGCTCCAGATGTTAAGTACAAGATATAACTTACCAAGGAAACCATAGTAACCGATTCTTCTATTATCGGCGATGAATCCTTCTGTAAAATCTAAGGGTACTCTTTCTTTGAATAGAGTACGACAATATATGTTATTTTATTTTTTTCTCATTGATTTTATCAACTGCGAGTGCCAACTATGTTTGATAAAACGCCATATGAGGATTGGCGTAACCTAGTGTGTCCCATAGATTGCTTCCATGCCTGATCAGTATGGAGGTTTAATGCATGGAACCACTAAGATATACCAATGGTCATATTGTACTAAAGTCAACTAGTGGTATTCAAAGAAGATATCCATAATACAAATGCCTAAGTAGGCGTCTCTACTTCAGGCATCCGTTCACTCGTAAGACAGATGTGTCATTTGCATGGCACAAGCGACGGTAAGTGGACCAAGGTCGAAGATTGAAGCTACCTCTATCATATTTGGATAATTTGATTTCTTCTCAGTAGAACTACCCTGTTTTACCTCTTGAGAGGCAAGATGGAATTAGGATTTACATCCTATTAAGAGTTGTATCTATTACAAAAGCTCTATATCGGTTAGCATCAACGAAAATGGAAGAACTGAGAGCTAACCAGATGAGTTATTAAAGAAAGGCTTGTACAGCCTAGCTCATCATCTTAGGAGCTCCGATTATTGTTAATAAAGGAAAGCGCAATGCAATAGGCTTGTGCATTGATTACTACGACCAAATAGGAAACGATTAAGGATCGTTATCAGCTGCCCATTGATTCAACTAACCATGAGGGTAGTTAATTCCTTAAGATTGATTTGGGTAGTAGTTGGAATAACTATCTCACCCTAATTAAGTTCTCCTATAACTGATAGCATTATATATGCATCAAGGCTGCTCCATTGGAGACCTTGTATGGGAGAAATAGTCAACGCCCATTTGTTGGGCAGGAAATTGGGAAAGCCCAATTATCAGGATCTGAGATTTGTCTTAAGACAACGGTTAAGATAATATGAATCCGTAATTGTTTGAAAGCTGCCAGTAATCGGTAGAAGAGCAATGCGAACAAGAGGCGCAAATCTCTTAAAGTTCCCAGTAGGGAATAAGACTCTAGTGAAAAAACCAACATGGAAGGGTACCATACGTTTCAGTATAAAGAGAAAGTTGAGCTCTGGATATATAGAACCATTCGAGATCATCGAATGTGTCGGCAGTATAGCTTATAAGCTAAACTTGCCTAAGGAGTTTAGTGTAATTCACAATGTGTTCCACGTCTTTAACTTAAAGAAATGCCTAGCTGATAAATCGCTAGCAATGTCTCATAAAGACGTATAGATTGATGAAAGCCTGAGGTTTATTGAAAGACCTATATCAATCAAGGATCGACAGGTTAAGAAGCTCCGAAAAGAAGCATGTACCTATTGAATAGGTCAAGTGGGATTCCCGTAGAGGTCCCCAATATACTGCAGAAGTTAAGTCCATTATACGACAGAAAGTACTTCCATCTTTTTGAGCAAATCTCGGGGTCAAGATTTATTTTAAGGGGGTGAGGATGTAACACCTCTTAAAATCGTGTCCAATGATGTATTGACACGTGTAATGAACCCTAATAAAGTCAAACATTGACCGTGAGGGACTATTTTTGTCAAAATCAAAAACCTTGATTTTAAAAGGACTGAAAGTGTCAACATGCCTAAACTAGGTCTCTGAGTGACCTTATACGATGACCGTATTCTCAAATGAGCCACTTGTTGGACGAGAGGAGTCGTTTGCGTAATTATTTGAAAGTTTGCACAATGAAGGGTTAAAAATGTTAACATGTTAATTTTTACCTCTGAGTGACCTTTTAACAAACCGAGAGCTTCATAATGTTTGATTATATTCTCGGGAATGCCTAATATTGGCCATTCAAGGCTTTTATGCCAATAAGTGAAGTTGCGCGCAAGTTTGTAAGTTAGAGGGGCTAAAAGCGTCAACATGTTTAATTACACCTCTGAATGACCTTTTAACAAACTCGAAGTATTATGATGTACATTCATACTCTCTAGAATTCTTAACATGAGCTACATAGGGCTTTGATGCTATTAAACGATGATACGCGCAAGTTTTCGCACTAAAGGGACCAAAAGCGTCAACGTCGAAAAATACACCTTTGAGTGACCATTTAAGCGAACTGGAGCATCGTAATAATTGAGTATACGCTCGGGAATGCCTAGTATGGGCCATGGAAGACTTTGATATTGATAAATGTTATTACGCGTCACTTTATGCGTTAAAAGGACTAAACGCGTCAATATGTGAAACTATGCCTTTAAGAGGCCTTTTGATTGAACCGAGAACTTCGCAATGCTCAGTCAAACTCCCGGGTGTGCCAAAGATTGGCCACGAACACTTTCACACCTTATAATGAAGATACACGCGAAATTTAAAGTTATGTGCCTAAAGTGACAATCCTGAAAGTTCATAAGTAACTAAAAAGATTCAGGGACTGATGTTGTTAACGTCTGAAACATGCTTGGGCTGGTTGGGCCTAATCACGGGCTATGAGCCCAATGGGCTGCCTTTTTCGTGGGCTAACTAAACAAACAGCAACATATATTATGTTGTTTGAGAAGCTTAGAAAGCACAGGGACCAAAACAGTAAAATGCCAAAGTTGTCGCTGGGCTGGCACCGCTCGCGGGCCGCGTAGCATTGGGCCTGGGGCGTACATTGGCTGCCAGAGCCCATATCTGCAGTTTTAATTTTTTAATTGTTTCTTGCTTGTTCATCAATCCAAACCATTTTAACCATTTTTAAATGATCCTAGGGACTATTGGACGGTTTTGTAACCTGGTTTTACACCTGTAAACATCTTATAATCCCTCTCATACACTTGTCTTGATCCAAATCACTCCCAAAAACTATATATAGGATGAAAGTTCATCCATTTCAATTGCTCATTTTCATCCTATCTTCTCCTCTCTCAAATTCTAGAGCTCCTGATTTGAATAGGGAATTCTTTTTAGTAGAAAAGATAGCTAGGACCTTTTATAAGTGTCTTAGCCCTCTTTATAGTTCAGTTTTATATTTTAAAAACCGAAAAGTCAAGTTATCGTAAATTAACTTTGACTTTCGGTTTAAACTCAAATGGTCCAGCCACTGTTCGAAATGAATGTGGTTATGTGACCATAGTTAGGTAGGTGATTAACCCTTAAAAGGGCACCTCATAATTCCTTCGTTTGCTTAGTTAATTGTCGGGTCAAACCATTTAGTTAAAAAGTCAAACTTGGCAAAAGTATAAATAATAATTAAAACCAATGATGCAGGGGTTGTAAATTATATTTTAACACTCTAATAACTTGGCAATTATTATTAGAACATGTCTAACCATGTTCAACCCGATAATTATGAGTTTAGGGTCGGTTCGCAACCGAAAGTCGCAAAAGCTTGACTTTTGCTTTAACTTTCAGTTCTGACCCAATCTAGCTTAAATCCTTGATGTTTTAAGCTTTCATTAGGACCGTATTATGTTGGAGTATAACCCCCTAAGGTTGTATTACCTGGTCCTTAGTAGTTTGAATTATTTGTTAATCTCCGTTATTATGCTTATAAATGTCCATTTCGCCCTTTTGACACATAAATGAGAATTTTAAAAATGTGAGAGGACAAAAACCTTTATTACTGATATATAAGTCTATCCCGAAAATTTCACATCAGTTCTTGGTCTCAAATAGGAGTTATGCTCTATATCGTAAATAGAAGCTTCTTATTAATTAAATTGCGATATCTTGCAAAAGGCATGTTTAAACTTGGATTTTGATCCAAAACTCATTACCTACTGTTAAGATATTATTTTTAGGGATTTTTGGAATTTTTGGTCAGATTATAATCTGATCATATCAAGGAGTTCTTGTATAATTCGGTAAATGACGATAATACCCTTTTCAGGCATAAAATGAGATTTACAAATGATTTGAATGCCAAACCTTTTTCTACTGATCTCATATATTAAATAAATTATTTTGGGCATTTAAGACTGATCAAAATCTCAGATTTACATAAACATTCTTAATTATCATCAATTAACGATTTTACGCTAATTAAGGTGCATAGTATGGTTTAAAACCATATTTAACACCTAAGACTTATTACCTACTGAATTTTTAAATAAATTTTAATATTTTTATAGTAGGTACAAGTCATGAACTCAAACTTCCAAAAATGTCCTTAAAGGCATATGTGAAATGACCAAAATGCCCTTTCGGGGCATAGTTTGGACATAATTGGTAAACCTCACATATATATAATATCTTACTAATGTAATGTGATAAAATAAATATTTTTACTGATTACCAAAGACCATAATCTCAGTTTGCAATAAAACCCCTTTCATAAAGGGTAAAATGACCAAAATGCCCCTACGGGACTTAATTTGGTTTTAATTACTTTTTGGGCATATATGTTAACATCCTACTGATGTATTAACATATTCTAATCATAATAACATATGGGACTTGTATATGGTTCATTTGGTTGCCCGTTACGCATTTACGCGTTCGGATCGGTTTATGTAACTAGTTTACGTAAGTTTGCCGAAATGGGTTTAACCTTATCGTTTATATCTCAAAATCCAGAATGTTTTTAATTTACCCATATTATACAAGTCTTCGTACTTGTTGGGTCTAAATAACATTCTATTCCGGTCATCGCTTAAACTAGCGTATCGTACCGTTTTAGATACTTTAAGCTAACCAGTCTAAGTGTACGACTTAAATTAGACCGTTAGCATTCTGAATTGGTTATATATTACCATCACTCCAGAATAGAGCCACCCGGTAAAAGCTACCTGCATTTAGATAGATTGGATACGACTGAGTTATTTTGCTGTGAATCAAGTGTTAGCTCAGGTAAATACTTTTAACTTATTTTCCCTTATACGGGCTTGGGATATGGTATTATAATAATACCACTTGGTCGGGTATGAAATCATTTAATCGGATTGTGATTAATAAATTTATATAACCCGTTTTAATCTGTCTTGTTTGATAACATAAGCATTGGGGGTTAATACGGCTGTGTCCTGGATATCCTCGGCTCATTTCGTTTGAAAATGGCCACGACCTATGCACGGGGTGTAGGCATACACCTGACAGATGCAAATGCTAATATAACCCACATGTTGGGGATAACTCCTTTGTGGGTTCTATTAGTGGCGAGTCGGTTAATCATGACCGGTGTAACACCCTTAAATTTTTCTTGAATTTAAAACTAATTTTAAACATTTTATACGAAAGATATAAAAATAATGTAATTTCATAAGTCAAGTTCACAAGAATCAAAAACATTAGTCAATTAATGACTAAGTTTGAACATCTAAAAGTGGTTCAAGAAATTGTTTACAACCCATAAACAAAATTTAATCAAGATTAAATACATAGCGGAAGCTTCAAAAGTCGTGTTCGGTTCTTCGACGATGCTTGTGCACCATCCGTAAGGTCCATCTAGTCACCTAGGGTCAAAACCATTAAAACATTAGTTTCGACTTTGGTGCATAAGACTTAAACATATGATCCAACATCAATTTAAAATAAAGAAACAAAATTAAAGTTTTCTGGTTCCACCGTAAATTACGGTGTTACCGTAATTTACGGTGAGTTCTGAAGATTCTTGGTCCACCGTAAACCAGGGGCGTACCACCGTAAAACACATGGCCTCTACCGTAAATTACGGTATTACCGTAATTTACGGTAGTTCCTGGAGATCCATGTTTTTGTTTGGTTTGTTCATTTCACTCAAGCCAAACTCTCGGATTTCATTTTTCTAAGAAACCAATACATTAAATTCTCTTATTTCTAACATATTATACATTAACCAATATCAAAGAACAACCCGACATATTTCAAGGTATTAATCATGCTTTGCTCGATTATTCGACCCGTTTGGCTCGTCTAAGGAAATCCTCCTTTATGATGACTACTAACGGGTTCCAACCAATATTTGGTCTATCATTCGATGTAGCGACATCATCGCTTTAATTCAATACAACTCTTATTCTAAAATTTAACTACGCATTATATAATTATCAAAATCTACTTAATGTAACGGGTCAAGTTACATACCTTCATAATTCGTCGACATTGCTTTCTAATCATAATTACCCATCCCGGACTTGTCGACCTTAGTGTACCCCTTCCAATCCTCGGTTTCTGCTTTTATGACTCAATTTGACGGGTGACGTTCGAGTCACTCCAAACACTACCATTTCAACCATTAATTTAACATATTCTTCATCTAGTGAATTACATCACTTCTTAGACTTACCAAACGTAACTATTTTCGTTATAACAATATTAAACATATTCACGACTAGGCTTATCTATGTAAATGTAACGAGACGACAAGTCGCGTACCTTTAGAGCACACCCTTCAAACGCGTATCCGCTCCGGCTTGTCCGCTTGACGATCCGGATTTTTTGCTTAAAGAGTTCAATTCACAATCAACTTAGAACTCTTTTCATAATCAATAACGCATAATTCTCTATAAGAATCAAATCTGCGTTTTCATCTGATTTTTAACATTTTAATCCCCACTTAGGCATTTTAACAAACACCTAGCGGGTCAGATTTTTACATCATCAAAACCAAGTTCATGACTTGTAATAATTATCTAAATCAACTCCAACTAGTCACATTTACACATGTTTTAACTTCCAATTTCAGAAAGTACCCCATAAAACTCAGATTACACTAGAACAAGAATCATGATCTTAGTGTTTACCAAGTTTCTACAACTTATTAATCACCTACAATGGTGATTATGAACCCTACAAGTATCATGCAAGATTTTGACAAGAATCATCTAGGGTTTATCCCTAAACATCACACTTTTTCTGAAAATCTCTTTCTATGATCAATTTACACTAGAATAATCATTCTAAACCCTAGTGTTCATCATTATCTTGTAAAACCCATAACCCACCTTCAATGAGTTCATGGAATTTACTGAATTTGGACATGATTTCACATGTAGTTGTCTAGGTTTTACTTCTAGACACTATATCATCCCTAATCTAACCAAATCACAAACATGCATCTTCAAATTTTGAATCTCCCAAATCCATAAGAAATTCAAACAGAGAATTTTCATAGAATTTTACATACCTTACAACCCCCTTGCAATGAGGATCAGTAATCTATGTTCGATTTTCGTTTTGGGGCTGATCTTGACCTTCAATTTGTGGATTTAGACAAGAACTAGGGTTGAAGTTCTTCTCCTGGTCGTCCCCTGCTTGTGTCGACCGAACACACAGGATTTTTGTGTGTTTGGTGTTTATTTTACTTTTTTTAATTAAATCAAATTTCATTTTTAACAAGTTTGGTCCCTCTATTTCCTTTTAGTTTATTCTTATGTCTTCTACCACACATAAGTCATCATCTAACTAGGTTAGTGTCACCCCTAGTTAGTTTATTTTATTAATTTATTTACAAGTAAATTGTAAATTTTATGAATTTATATTTTCGGGATGTTACAACCGGCTTCCAAACCGAACCCATATGTAAGACAAACATATAAATCTGTATACAAGATTATCTTAAATAATTGTCCCAAGTTATAAATGGTTTGTGCCTCGTGCACTTAAATCAATTTTCATAAACTCTTTTCAAAAGAGTAAGTTAATTGTATTTACCAGTGAAAACTGACGTATTTTCAAAAGACTAAGTGGCAGGTACTACTCGTAATAGGCTGGAAGTTGCTCGATGTCGAAAAAGAGGATCTTGCAAATCCTTAAAGATGCCATAAAGTCTACTAAACTTCATTTGTACATTCTGTAATGATCCACCTATGGATTTGATATTACAGGCTCGTCTATAATAAATACTTTGATATTTTCAGACATTTGAGTTTGTAATAATATTTTATATTCCAAGACTTCCGTTGTGCTATTCTGTGTATGTTTGACCATGATGATATCAACTACGTCACGATACTCCCCACCGGTAATATGTGGAAATATCGGGGTGTGGCAGGTCTGTTCTTTAATGGCAGCAAGAATGTCTCGTGGTTTTATGTTCTGATGCGTCATTTGCTCCACCGTCCTCTCTTCCGATGGAGTCAGCCTCATTAGGGACGGATGACCCTCTGGATACAGAAATGGTTCATGGTTATGTTTAGCTTCCTCAACCCTTAGATCCCAATAACCTAACCTCTTTCTGTATGTCCCGATAAGTTGGAACTTGCAACCAGTTTTCCTGGTCCCGCTGCGTCTGACCATGGCTGTTGATTTGTACTCGCCGGCACAATCGCACGTAAGCCAAATTTTTAACGGCTGGCCGCTTGGGGGTTTATCGTAGATGGTGCGTTTGGTGACGAGGGCGTAGCCATTTACGCGTCCGACGTCTCTACACCACTCTATCAATTCATCCATGCTAGCGAATTTCTCACGGAAACACTTATATGTGTCAATTAATGATTAACTCAAATGATTAACCCATCGGTTTAGTTTTAGTATAAACGGGTTCGGGTCAGTTTCAGGTTGAACATGCGAACCCGTTTGGGTTAACGGGTCGGGTTCGGGTCAACATGGTCGGGTTGGCGGGTTGACCCGTTACACATTTATACTATATTATATTTTTTACAATATATTTTACGTCATAAATTAAATGGGATGCGTATTTTTATGCCATGATTATAAGTTAAAAAAAGAAATTAACATTGATTTTATAATTTAAATATGATATTATATATATATATATATATATATATATATATATATTTGTGTTTTTAAGTAAATTTTAACTTTAATATATTAATTTCAGAAAAAAAATAAAAAAATTCGGGTTTAATGGGTCGTGTTCGGGTCAACCCATGAAACTTCAGGTCGTGTTCGGGTTCTTATGTATGATACGATTTTTGGGTTCGGGTTTGTGTAAAATTTTCAGGTTCAGGTCGGGTTGAACCCATCAACCCGCGAACACGACCCGTTGAGCAACCATAATCTAAGATTTTAATAAAAACAACATCAAACGTAAAAACACTAAAATAGTTAACGTACAACAAATAAACGTATAATTAAATGTCATACCTGCTTGTTTTGAAACTCACTACGTTCCTGGTCAGCATTTGGACCCTCGGGCGGTCCACCACTTATGGGAGGAGAATGAGAACTATCAGTCGGCGGTCCAACACTAACAGGAGGGGCTTCAAAATTAACCGGGTGTTGCGATGGATAATAACCAACATAATTAGGCTGAAAGGCATCCAAACCCCAAGTATCCTGACCTGCATCAGACGCAAGAATGAGATCAAACGGAGCATTCAGATTAAACATGCCCGCTTTGTTATCTTCATTGTTATCATAACTCCCCTGATTCGCCTCGTTATAAAAAACATTTAAAAAAGTCACCCCAACCCGACATTATAGCGTAAATAATTTGAATACAGAGAAAAATAGAAGAAACGAATAGAAGTTGACTGAAAATGAATGAAATTAGTGTCGTTTATATAGAGAATTTTATGGAATATTACATCGTTTCAAATGATTAACACGCGAATCGAGGAATCTACGTCGATTCAAATAACTCGCACGAATATCGAGGAATCTAACGTCTAATCACATAACTCGCACGAGAATCGAGAAATATAACATCGAATCAGAGAATCTTACGTCTACTCGCACGTGAATCGAGGAATAATACGTCGCGACAAATAGTAATAAAACAATAAAATAAACGAAATTTAATGTATACGGGCCCTATAATTATATACGACCCGTTTAACATCGTCGTATAATATATATACGACCACACTATAATCTTATTCTAACATGGTTGATACGGGTCGTATAAGGTTATACGGCCCGTAAAGAATAAAGTGAACTGACAAGGCTATGCCATAGAATAAGATGATACCATGTGGATTTATTAGGACCCTTGTTATATTATTTGTCATATAGAATCATTAATCAGATGATACATCATCCTTTTTGCTTGACTGTTGTTCGTTCGCGTGGATTGAACCATGTTTATCATGGCCTTCTATTTAATGATTTTGGAAAAAATATATTAAAAAAATTATAAGGGATGAACAATGTTTTCTATATATTTTAAGATGAACAGTAAAATTCTCATATATTTTCTCTGTCTACACTCACAACCTCTCATAACCATTTCTTATGATATAACTGACTCACTCACATATAACAACTCATAACCATTTCTTATGATATAACTAACTCACTCACATATATGTAAGGGATTAAAGAATAATTGTGCAATAAATTTATAATTAGTAACGTAATTATTTGAATGAAAAGATTAGTTTTTTTATTTTCTTTTAATATACATAGGAGTATTGACCACTTTTTTCGGATACAACTTTTACTCGCACATTGACAATTGTCAATCTCGACATCTATCTTTAACTAAAAATAACTTATACGACTATGTTTGATACGACGTTAAATGGTATTATTAGCATAACTAGCTTACAACCCCGTGTATTACACGGGTTGAGTGACGAAAAATGTAAATTATAAACTTGTATATAATCCTTATTAATGAAATGACTTATTTAGATAAATTACGAGTTGTGAGAACTTAGAGAACTCAACCTTACAAAAGGTTTTTTGAATTTTTTTTACAGAGGGTGTGAATGAGCGGTTAGAGACTCAATGAGCTAAACTTTTTGATTTTGAATTCAATTGGTTAAAAACATAGGGACTCAAAAAGTAATTTACTATTAATTAAATTTGAAATTATACGTTTGATCTCTAACTATATTAAATAATATTATACTTATTATATTATTTGATACATTTATATTTGTTATAGATAATTATTAATTAAATTTGAATTTAGATGTTTATCTCTAACTATATTAATATTATATTTGGTATATAAAATTAATATGTAATACTATTATTAAAAGGGAGGAAACACCAGAGAGTAACACGTGCACAAGAAGATTTTCGTTTATTTGTATAGAAAGATAAAGTTATTTGTTATAGATAAAAATGATAATCAAAGATAAGAACGATAAAGATTATAGAAGTAGAAGAAAAACACAAAGGAAGAAGGAGATTTCTCAATCAATTCATTAGGAGATTTCTCAATCAATTCGCTAGTTCATTACTAATCATCTCGTTGTTTAAGTACAATTAATACAAATGACTAGTTACACCTACAACCCTCTCATTATGCTATTATTACAATTAAACCCCTTACTATTTAATATCTAACATTATTATTTATATTGAATTATCTGAAATTTTTTATTTATGTAATTAGTAAATATAACTCAAATAAACTCACTTATCAATGTCTAACTATAAGTATACTTTTATACAGGGTTATATTATGTATACACATTTGACGAGGTATGACCCGAATCGGCTAAGCTGACCCGGTCATTACCTATTATTTTATTATAAATAAATAATCATAGACATTTATTCTAGAACATTCCATCGTGCATGGATAAATCACGTAACTAAATCCCTAACTTTTTGGGAAGATCACAAAGATCCCTAACTGATCGGAATCTATCCTAGGTTAAGGAAACCATAATGGTAAACTATAAATAGAGGATAACATCAAAGGTATGGATCATCTTGCTCTTGTTTTACTTTCCTCTCTACACTTTCTCTTTTACTCCCAAAACCGAGACTTATTCTCACGCCGGAGGGTGGTTACAGGAATAACCCCATTCCTGTAACGAGTCCTAACGGTGTTCTGTTTTGCAGCTAACCGTTCGGGTCACTGAGAGTTGAAGTTCTAGTTGGATACTACCGCAAAGGTCAGTGTTTCTTCATTGGCGCCATCCGTGGGACCTTTTCGGTAACAATTAGATTGAACCCCATGGTAAGTGATCAGAACGTAGCAGTTACTCCAAGCCAAGCAATGAGAGACAATAATCTGGTGTCAGGAACAGGCCCTATCACCACCGCGCCGGTCTCGCCGGCTGTCACTAGATCGCTTGACCTGGAGCTCGAGGCGGAAGGACCACCACCAGGTTTTACAGGCAATATTGCCACTTCTTCCGGGACCACGGAGGCGGATTTGTTCCCTTACACTTTCCTGCGGTTACAGTCGGTTGAACCAAGTGTAACCTGCGTTAACATGTTCACCCCAGTGGCAACCACTGGTGCACAGATGTCACGCCTTAACTCTATGCCAGTTATTACATCAGCAAGCCCAAGCATTGTTATACCACAGGTAAGCATGCCCCAGTATTACCAACCTTCAGTTACATACGCCATGCCACCCTGGTATTCTGCAGCGCTAACAGCTGCACTGTCTACGCCACCTCACCAACCGGCGATCATGCCAGCGGGAATTATGAACTCCCTAGTCACGCCGGGAAATCAAGCTTACTTCCCCGGGTACTATTACGCACCCCATATGGGTATTTACCCCCATACGGTAACTCAACGTATACACCCCAAGGTGCCACACAAGGCCATGCACAACAATCGCCATACGCGACTTACATGCCGCCATGGTGGACCTTTCCAACGTCACAACCGGTTTACGCTCAAACCCCGCCAACAGCGGAACCTGTTTATGATAGAGGGAACACATCCAGACCTAGATTTTCTCATGGCAGAGGCCCCAGTTCCATGCTAAACATTACCAGGGCTCAACCCACTGCCACTCAGGGTATAGGCCAGAGCGGGGTCACCCCTCCAGTACAACCCATCAGTGTAGAAGAGGATGAACTCACCAGACCTTACAAGCCAGTGGATGCAACTTTCAAATCCAAGTTCACCAGAAGAATAGCGGAAGCTCCTATCAAGGAAAAACCCAAGATGCCTCAAACCGTAGGCAAATATGATGGTCTAGGTGACCCCGATGACCATCTTAATCTATTCAAAAGCGCTGGGGAGGTAGCCTATTGGCCTATGCCCCACTAGTGCAAAATGTTTGTGCAAACACTGGTAGGCGAGACTCGGGTTTGGTGGGACAGTCTGCCCATTGGGGAGATTGACAGTTTCGAAGATCTAGAGTCCAAATTCATCTTGCAATTCAGCCAGCAGCGCAGGCACACAAAGGATCGGAACGAGCTCCTCCATATCCGCCGGCGAGACAACGAAACGGTGGAAAATTTCATTGTTAGGTTCAACAAAGAAAGCCTGGCAATCCCGGGTGTAACGAATGATCTAGCATGTGGAGCTTTCCTACAAGGAGTAAACGACGACGAGTTGTTAAGAACACTTCATGGAAGGGATGGCGTAGCTCCCACCATTGATGAAATACTGAGGATAGCCAAAGTCTACGTTATACAAGAAAAGGCCGTAGCCGCCAGTCACGCGACCAATAGGAAAAATAAGGCTCTGAAAAACCAGGAAGACCGGGAGCAGCGAAGTTCCAAAGGTAAGGGTAGAGGAGACCGATACCAAAGGAATGACAGGACGGACTCAAGGTATGACAGATCCAGAAACGCCTATTCAAGGAACGAGTCCTCAAAACCGCGATCCAACTACCCCAACCTTAGCAAGACACCAGCAGAGATCCTAGCTTCAGAGAACCTCAAGTTTAACCCTCCAAAGCCGCTGAAAGACAACCCCAACAAAGATACAAGTAAATATTGTGAGTACCACAAAGGGAGCGGCCACGATACAAACGACTACTTTCAGCTAAAGAAACAGATCGGATACTTCGTGAAAGCAGGTAAATTGGCACATCTAGTGTGGGATATCAAGCAGGGCCCGTCCCCTGTGAAGGAAGAAAACGACAAGGCGGCGGGTAAAAGACCGCAAGAGCAAAATATGGTATACGTGGATAAGGGGAAAGGGGCAAAACGGAGTTTCTCCACGCTTGAACCCTGGATGTTAGCAACCATGACCATCGAGCCTTGCGTTGATGATTTGCAACTCACCACGGATGCTCTGATCATATCCGCTGTAGTAGGAGATTATCACATGAGAAGGATCCTGGTAGATACCGGGAGTTCAGAGGACATTATTTATGAACACTGTTTCAATAGAATGCAACCAGAAGACAAAAGGCTGCTTGAGTCAGTGCACGCCCCCATTAAAGGTTTCACGGGGTAAAAGGTTGACCCTATTGGTCAGATTACCTTTCCAGTCACATTCGGACAAGAGCCCCGGGAAAGAACCATACTCCTAACATTCCTTGTGGTACGTGCTGAGTCATACCACAACGTGATCATTGGAAGGTTCACCCTAGGAAAACTGGATGTTATATTCTCCACAGCGCGAGGATTCATGAAGTTTCCTACCCGCGGGGTGTTGCAACGGTATTTCGTGACAAAATAGGGGAAGTATTGAACACTAAAAGATGTCGCCAAGGACCTACCGGGGCCATCGGCCCAGAAATGTGGGTATTAAGCACACGCCATCCAGATCAAACAGTTACGATAGGAGACAGCCTCTCCCCCGAGGTTAAAAACGTTTTGAAATAGCTGCTGAGAAGGAATGTTGATATCTTTGCTTTCGAACATTCCGACATGACTTGAATACCCCGCGATAAGGCAGAGCACAGGCTGGCAACACTCCCCGGCATTAAGCCAGTCGCACAGGGTAAGCGTAGTATGGCTCCGGATTGAAAGGCAGCGGTTGTTAGGGAAGTGCGAAAGCTGGTGGAAGCTGGAATACTCAGAGAAACACAGTATCACACGTAGGTGTCAAACCCTGTGATGGTAAAGAAACCTGATGGCACATGGCGGATGTGCATTGATTTTAAGGATCTGAACAAAGCATGCCCCAAAGATGCATATCCCCTGCCCGAGATGGACTTCAAGGTTGACTCTCTGGTCCCTTATAGGTATAAGTGCTTTTTAGACGCCTATAAAGGATATCACCAGATCAAGATGTCCAAAGAAGACGAAGAAAAAACGGCGTTTCACACAGACGTGGGTATCTTTTGTTACACTAAGATGCCTTTCGGCTTACGAAACGCCGGGGCCACTTACCAGCGACTCATGGATAAAGCTTTCGAAACACAAATCGACAGAAATCTAGAGGTATATGTTGATGATCTGGTAATCAAGAGTAGGGAAGAAAAACAAATGCTGGAAGACATTGAAGAAACTTTCCAAAGGCTCAGAGAATACAATATTAAACTCAACCCCAAGAAATATTCTTTCGGGGTAGAAGAAGGAAAGTTCTCGGGTGTGGTAGTCACCCGGGAAGGCTTTAAAGCTAAACCGGAAAAGATAGCCGCCATAACGCGGATGGCCTCTCCCAGGACTTTGAAAGAGGCGCAAGTGCTAAACGGACGTTTAGTGGCCATAAACAGATTCTTAGCAAGGCATGCCGAAAGATCTTTGCCATTCATAAAGACGCTAAAAGATTGCCTCAATAAGAAGAATTTCAAATGGACCGGTGAAGCGGAAGAAGCCCTACGAGACATAAAACGCTTCATTGAGAAATTACCTATGATGACAGCGCCATTCCCTAACGAAGTGCTTAAAATGTATTTGGCGGGCAGCCCATAATGCGATAAGCGCAGTACTCATGGTGGAAAGGGATGGGAAGCAAACACCCATATATTACATCAGCCGGGTGTTGGCGGGACCCGAAACGCGGTATCCAACCCTAGAAAAGTTGGTACTAGCACTGGTCCACGCCACTCGGCGATTGTGGAGGTATTTTCAAGCACATTGTGTACAGGTCTTGACGAATTATCCACTGCAGCAAATCTTGCACAAGCCTGAAATCTCTGGAAGATTGGCCAAATGGGCGATTGAATTAGGAGCTTTGGATATCGAGTATCGAAAACGAACAGCAGTCAAAGGGCAGGTGATCGCCGACTTCTTGGCTGAAGTTCCTGAGGGAGAAACTATAGTTGACCCCGCTATCCAGGACATCCCGGAATCCAGTACTGCCAGGCAAACCTGGAAACTTTACACTAACGGATCATCTAGTGGAAAAGGTTCTGGGGCAGGTCTAATGTTGATAAGCCCGGACGAAATAAGGCTAATGTACGCCTTACGTTTCGATTTCGAATGCTCCAACAATGAAGCAGAATACGAAGCGCTACTCGCGGGGTTGAGGATGGCCCAATCTATGGGAGCTACACGAGTGGATGCTTACGTTGATTCCTTATTGGTTAATAATCAAGTAAATGAGACGTATGAAGCCAAGGATGAATTAATGGCAAAGTAACTGGCAAAAACAAAGGAGCTCATGGCTTCCTTTGATAATGTCACACTCAACCACGTTCACAGAGAAAAAACCAAATAGCGGATGCTTTGAGCAAACTCGCCACTTCGGGTATGGAAAAAGAAGTAAAGGTTGAAACATTGCGGATGCCCTCAATTGAACCCCGGGACGTCTCCGCCGTCACAACGGAGGAGCCCTGCTGGTACACCCCAATGTTAAAATTCCTTACCAAGGGGGAGTTACCCCCTGCTAGGGGCGAAGCTCAGAAAATACAAACAAATGCACCGCAATACGAAATAAACAACGACGTCCTGTATCGAAAGTCATACTTGGGACCGCTCTTACGGTGTGTCTCCCCGGTAGAAGCAAAATACTTGATCCAAGAGATACACGCGGGTGTATGCGGCATTCATGCTGGACCTCGAGCAGTTGTGGCTAAAATCCATAACGCCGGGTACTACTGGCCTGGGATGCACGAGGACGCGGTCGGAGAACTCAGAAAGTGTCGTAGCTGTCAGAAATTTGCCCCTCAAACACTCAGGCCAAAGAACAATCTAATCCCGGTTACGGCGGCCTGGCCTTTTAAAAAATGGGCAGTGGATATTGTGGGACCGTTCCCGCTGGCCCCAGGAAAGCTAAAGTATCTTATTGTGGCGATTGACTACTTCACCAAATGGGTCGAAGCCAAACCCCTGGTTAAAATAACCACTGAAAATGCGAAGAAGTTCCTTTGGGAGCACATTGTGTGTCGGTTTGGATTGCCGCTGTACTTGGTAAGTGACAACGGAACACAGTTCACAGATAAGATCTTGCAAGATTGGTGCGCAGAACTCCAGATTCAACAAATCTTCACATCTGTAGCACACCCGCAAGGAAACGGCCAGGTAGAGCGGGCAAATCGAAGTCTATTGGATGGTATAAAGAGAAGGCTGGATTGCGAAGGAAGCTCTTGGGTAGAAGAACTGCCAAACGTCCTCTGGGCACATCGAACAATGCCTAAGACAAGTAACAACGAAACTCTTTTCAGCTTAACCTATGGCGCGAAAGCAATGATGCCCGCGGAAGTCGGTTTACCCTCGCTTAGGCGTCTCACGACTGATGATGATAATGACCGGCTCCTAAGGGAAGGTTTGGATATGCTCAAAGAAAGGCGTGAAGCAGCCGCCATCAGCGAAGCAAAGTATAAAAAGACATTGGGAAAATACTATAATCGGCGTGTGGCTCATACAACTTTCAAGGAAGGTGAATACGTCATGCGCGACAACGAGGCCAGTAGAGCAGAAAATCTAACTGGGAGGGTCCCTATGTCATCCAAGAAAATCTGGGCAAGGGAGCTTACCGCTTAGCAAGGCTAGATGGTACCACGGTGCCACGTAGCCCATTTGAAAAAGTGTTATATGTAATACACTCGCCCCTAACGGCGGGTGTTAATCTTTTCTTTTTTCAACCAAGTGTAATTCATCTATAGCGATGTCTCTTTCTTTTTAAGTTTTGGATTAATAAAAATCATTTCTTTTTAATGTTTCCTCATTGTTCATACAATAACGATTACCATCGCATATTAACTGCACATAACGGTAAAAACGTATCCTTGACGCGAAATATTTTTCATACACATAAGTCAAATGGTGCAAATATACAGCGCTAAGAGTGGGTATCTTGGTCATAGATACATCAACCGCTACAAAAAGATAGGTATTTTGGTAATAAATACATACGGCTATCTTACAAAAAACCAAGTACTTGTCCCTATTGTTAAAATACCAACATACGGGAACCAAAAATGAACATGTTCAAAAACCTACTTCTAGGAAAGGTCTGCAACTACCTCTGCAGGGGTATGCAACACTTTTCCATAGCACTCCAATGGATGCGGATTAACGATTAACTCATCGACACATCCCTCGTCCACCAGAACAACCACCACCTCCTGGTTTTCAACTGGTTTCTTGCCGGAACGGCCACCACGACGCCTTTCATACACCACCTCACGTCGTTGAAGGTGATTGGAAGGAAAAGCCATCATCAAACTGTCAGCCGATAGAACGGCAGCACTTGCCTCGGCACGAGAAGGCTCTTTAGGAATAATGCTCTTACAAGACCGGCTAACCCGGGGTAAAACATTATCAGGAGGTCCTTCTCGGATCATATTTTCTGTCACCAGCACCTGGAGACGGACTAAACCATCGGCGGTGTCTAAGCGCCGGAAAATATCGGAAAGTCTTTGTCTGTAACTTCTCCGACTCATCTTTTCAAGTTACCAAATTTGGAAAAGGAAGCTTAATTTATAGAGGATTAAATATAATTGACAGTGATGACGTTAGCAAAATTAATGAAAAGTAATCATCACATGTCTTATCGCCACATTTCAGTTAAACGGCGGCGTCGCCAATCATGACGTTAGCATTTAATGTCTGACAAGCAACTAAATTGTTAGCACAAAAACCAAGTAGAACAGTGTCATTACAAAATATCTGAAGAACAGTGTAAATAACAAATGCAAGATGTAACTGATGTGTTAAAAATGCAACATATAAATTTCATCAAATGAGACAAAAAACTAACCATTTTTTAGTACTAATGTTGGAAAAAGTGTGCTTTTGTCTTCTTTTTGTATTTTCAGGATTAAATGAGCTCAAATTAACAAAAGAAGCAAAAAGACATCAAAATCTAACATAAATACATGAAAAGGAACAAGACGTGGCATGCCCGACCCCACGACAACATCTTCCCAAGCAAAACAAGAGATCAGAAGCCTGAACACGCCCCGTGCTCAGCCAGCACGGGGGCGTGCCCAAGTGTCAGCAGAAAAGACAAAGTGGTAGAAGCTTCTATTGCCCACCACGGGGTCGTGCTCAGCGGACACGGGGCCGTGGTCAACTATAAGATTCGCACAATCCAGCAAATCTGCATAGTACAAAGATTCTTCTGCACCACGGGGTCGTGTTCAGCGGACACGGGGGCGTGGTCAACTAAAAAGACAAAACAACATTAAATGAAGAAAGAGAAGGATGTGGACACGGGGCCGTGCCCACTGGACACGGGGCCGTGCCCGAGCTTCTGTTCAGCCTATAAATAGAAGTGCTTGGCTCAAGCTCAAACCATCCCTTGGCACACCACCTCTCTCACACTTCACCCACCACCACCATAACACCATCATCCACCACCATCATCCATTGTCCATCATAGAGTGTGTGAGTCGTCTCGGGATCCAAGATTGATCGTAAGAGTTCTTGACAATCAAGGCCATGTTTTCCTAAGTCTCTTACATCACTTGGTGAAGACAAAGTGTCTAGTGTAATACTTTTTATTTCTAATCTTTTGCACTTTTTACTTGGTTTTGTATTAATGACTTTAATAATTAGTTGCTTATGTTGAAGGTGATCTTTCCTTATCGTTTGTCCGTGGTGTCTTGGCATTATTTTACTGTCTATATAAAATAAAAGATTTTCACCATTCATATCTCCACGGTCTATATGGAGGTATGTTGGCTACCTGGTCGGGGGTTAAGAGAATGGTTTGGTAAAGGTCTTGCCATTGTTCAGCGTTTAGAGGTCCTGAAATGGACCTGGGTCAAATTTAGTAGGACCTCCTTCAATACTTAACGGTATTGGATGGCGGGGGTCCAAACTCTTTGATCCCCTCATAAGTTAACTACTATTAATACTATAACCCGGCTATTTAGGACTGTATCCCTGCTGACTCAGACTACTTAGTCGAGGGTAACGTCACCTCCAAAAGAGGGGCCTACCATAATTTGCATTAATAACTTAATTAATTATCTTCCAATAATCCACCCTTTTAGGATTGTATCCTTGCTGACTCAAACTACTGGGGTGAGGGTAACGTCACCTTCAAAAGAGGGGCCTACTACAATAACTAAGATAATCTCTTAAATATGTGCAAAAGTGCGGAAATAATCAAAGGTTACACTAGATACGAGTCGGAACCAAGTGATTCATCTTGTGTATCTGTTTTTCTTTTTATTTTATTTTTCAGCATTTAGTTAGTTTTTATTTTTCTTAGTTAAAAACATTTTTCTAAACTTTTTATTTTGATTAGACGTTGAGGATAAACCGGTACTAAAAGCTCTTGTGTCCTTGGACGACCTCGGTATCTTGCCAACACTATACTACGCTCACGATGGGTGCACTTGCCCATATGTGTGTTTAGTGTTAGTAAAATATCGTGTTTTATAAATTTAAAATTTGGCTAAAAATAAGTGTTAAAGGGGCTTAAAATATACACCTAATATATATAACACTTCACACGCATCAAGTTTTTGGCGCCGTTGCCGGGGACACAAGGATTTTAAGAAAGTTAGGAATCAACGGCCTAATCGTTTTTCTTATTTTTCATTTTTTTAAGGATTTTTCTTAATTTTTCAGCTTCTGCAGAACTCAGCACGGGCCTTGCCCGCTAAACACGCCCCGTGCCCAATCATTGGAACTGACAATCCTGTTTTAAGTCAGACAGTAAGCTGAACACGGGGCCGTGCCCACTCAACACGCCCCCGTGCCCAAGTTTCAGTTACTGAAAACAGAACCGTAAGATCCCGACGGTTGGTAATTTCTGACACAAACATGAGTGCTACTGATACTTTTTACTTTCGGCACTCTTATGGTACTATGTGGTGTCAATTATGTGGTGGTAACCATAAAGAATTAGAATGTTTTTTTCTAAATTATAAATCCCACTATATAGACCCATCATTTCCTAGTATCCTTAAGAGGGGCGAAAGTAAAAATAATCCCTATCGCTCCCTCGAATGCGCCCAACCGGATATTCTAGGAGAAATGCTTCTCGATGAATTATTTCAACTAGAAGATCTAATTTTTAATTGGTTAAAAGAACTTAGGGAAGATTTCAATAATCTTTTCCAAGACAATAACCAAGAAGAGAGGTTGGAACCGCATTCAAACAACTTCATTGTTTCCAATGATACTTCTAACTCTAGTAAGGACTCGAGCGATAGTCGTCCCTGTGTCGATTGTGCCGTGAAGGACATCCCATCAACTTCGTTTGTTGCATACATAGACCTGAGCGATTCGATATACACCTTCTTTAACGAGAGCCCGGGAAAGGGTTGGACTTGTCCACCTACATATAGTATAGGAATCACCCTCACCGACAACCTCTTGCGTTCTCGTCTTAATCTAGATCAATTAAGGTATCTTAGGCACTTTGGGGTTGTTCCATCTAGTAAGGAACCACCCGATCCGGGAAAAATCCTTGAAATTCGAAGAATTCCTTAAAGACAGCTTCTAGACACGGGGCCGTGTCCAGGTCAGCACGCCCCCGTGTCCACCCAAAAGATTCCCTTCTGATTTTGTCAGAATGCGGAAAAAAATGTGTCAGGATTCCATCTGCACACGGGGACGTGTCCAGCCGACACGGGGCCGTGCGCAACGTACTGTCGTTTTCTATAAATGCAGCCAAGAATTCTGCACATTTGAACCATTCCAGGGACAAAGATTTGAGGAATATTCTCACATATCATCCTAGGTATTTTCTAAAAGAAGTTTCTCAACTATCTTCTTGTCCTTTCCTCTTTTATCCACTTTCATCTTCTTCAATTTTCCTCATACTTCCATTAAAGCTTGAACCTTCTATAGTTTCAAGCCTTATTGAGATGTTAGATTTTTGTTCATGGAATCTTGATAAAAATAAGTTTTATAACAATGTTTTAAGTTGTTTAAGTTCAAAAATCATAAAAACAATTTGAAATCCCAAGATTCCTCATCTATAAATCTTGCAGATATCTGAACACGGGGCCGTGTTCACCGAACACGGGGCCGTGTCCGAAGTACTGGACCAATAAAATTGAACTCTTTTCGGCATGTTTTCTCAGAATGGCAAGCAGAACAAGCGGAAACTCTTCGTCGCATTCCAGGAACAACCGGCAGGGGAGAAGATCATCTACGGTTGAGGATTCTCTTGTAAACTATGTTTACGCCTTAAGAGAAGCCCTTGATGAAGTAACAAGTGTGGAAGAGGCATTGGTCGACTGCATTAATCATTTGACGGTGGGACTAGAAGGATGTCTCCGGGAGGTCAACCTTTTGCACCAAAGGTTGAACATTCTCGCCTCTCCTCCTTTGGTACCGATTATCACCCAAAGGGCATGGAATGTGGTGCCGGAAGTCATCATTCCGGCCGAATGGTACGCCCTACATCCGGAACCTCCTCGAGACATACTACAAGGGGTTCCGGTTGGTGTCGCTCCTCCTCCTCAAGATGTCGAGGAACATGAAGCCGCCCCCTTCTCCCGAGGGAGATAGAAGAATGGCTCTAGCAACATCTAAGGAACACCGTTCGGCTTGGAGCTCTACAAGGCTTTTAAACCGGAAATCTATTTCCGGAATTTTGGTTCTTATTGTAGAAGTAGAACTCCTTAGGAAGATTTTACGGATCACTTAACCTATTTAATATTAGGACTTTTAACTTTTATTTTCTACTTTATTTTTCATTTTTAGGACTATTATGTAATTCTCTCTATGATTAATGAATGATGGTTTTAGTTAAATTGGTGTTTTGGATGGTGTTGAAATGAATAAAACACACTTGAGATGGCAAAGGATGCAAGGGAAACTTGAACCAGCACTCTATACAGGAAAACAGAACCGTCCGACAAATTTCTTCGTTTACTATAAGTTCGGCACGGGCCGTGTCCACCTAACACGGCCCCGTGCTGCACAGTCTGCAGAAAAAGACCCAGTTCAGGTAACTGGACATGGGCCATGTTCACCCAACACGCCCCCGTGTCCAGACTTCTGTTTCTTTTGCTTTGATTTTGTTACTGGCACTTGAAGACGGGGCCGTGCCCGGACAACACGGGGTCGTGTTCAGCGTCCAGTAACACAAAATTTTTGCTTTTTACACCTTTTTACACTTTCAATCAACCTAAAAACTTATTTTTGGGACACATTGAGGACAATGTGTAATTTAAGTGGGGGGGGGGGGATGCTAAAACCTTGAATCTTGCAAGTCCTAAACACAAGCCTTACACAAAACTCTATTGGAACCGCTAATCACCCCAAATTTTTTCAAAAATTTTCATTTTTTTTACTTGTCTAGGTTTAACTCGAGAAGTTCAAGTTCTCAAAAAGGTTATATTTTTACAAATTTACAACCGATAGCGTCGTGATAAAAAGAACCAACATAAGAAAATTATGAAAAAGCATGACAAGCTTAGTTAAAATTTGATTATATATACTTGATCACATAAAAAACCCATTCCCACAAAAGTGAGTTTTGAGCCTTTATTGAGCATACAATTACATATCATTAGAACTAAATGCTCATTTTTCGTTTCTTGTGTGAATAGCCGCTTGGTTCTTACGACTCTAGAACTTGCCATGACGATACATTCCCGGTCCTTACCAACTTAAAACCCGAGTAAGTAAATGATGGAGGCATTAGGACTAACCATTTTATTTCTACACCATTATTTTTTCTTTTTTTTTTACCACCAACCCAAAATACCCCTAGTTAGCCCCTTTGAGCCTAAACCTTTTCATTTCATAACCCAAACCAAACACCCTTTTTACCCACCAAAACCTTTTTCATTTTTACCCCTTTGTTTTAGTAACAAGTTCGATTTTTCGTATGATTAAAAAAAATAATAAAAAAAATAATAAAAAAATTTGTTGATGATGAAGCAAAAGAAAATAAACAAACAAGTACATCAAAAATAACTTTGTTTGAATAAATAGCTTCATCAAAAATAAAAGTTACGAAAATAGAAAGTTATACGAAAACCGACACTTGTTATGCTTTTCGCCCTTTTTCTACTGACCACTAACCACCAACCCAACCACCTACCTTTAACCCAAGCCTAACCCTTAACCCACCAAGTCCTCTTGATATTTACAAAGGTATATAAGTTAAAAAAGAGGAGGATTGATTGCTTGGCAAGCCTATGGTAGGAGTAAGTTCCATGCCGCTCTCGAGTGATCCACAAAAATACATTTTCGGCCGAGTGTTGAGTGATCCCCGTGAGGTATGTGAACTTGTATATAAATAGAATTTTAAAGAGGCATGTTATGCCCTAATAAGTAATTTATCTTATGAAAAGTTTTAAATAAATCATGACGAATAGGATTGTAAATAAATAAAAATAAAACTAAAAAAAATATTGGAAATCCCGACACTCTACGACAAGTAAAAAAAAAACCTTCTTTCCTACCCATTCCATTTGGGAGTGTAATAGCCACATATTAAAGAGTTTTGTTTGAGGACAGGCAAAGATTCAAGTGTGGGGGTATTTGATGTGTTAAAAATGCAACATATAAATTTCATCAAATGAGGCATAAAACTAACCCTTTTTTAGTACTAATGTTGAAAAAAGTGTGCTTTTGTCTTCCTTTTGTATTTTCAGGATTAAATGAGCTCAAATTAACAAAAGAAGCAAAAAGACATCAAAATCTAACATAAATACAAGAAAAGGAACAAGACGTGGCATGCCCGACCCCACGACAGCATCTTCCCAAGCAAAACAAGAGATCAGAAGCCTGAACACGCCCCGTGCTCAGCCAGCACGGGGGCGTGCCCAAGTGTCAGCAGAAAAGACAAAATGGTAGAAGCTTCTATTGCCCACCACGGGGCCGTGCTCAGTGGACACGGGGCCGTGGTCAACTATAAGATTCGCACAATCCAGCAAATCTGCATAGTACAAAGATTCTTCTGCACCACGGGGTCGTGTTCAGCGAACACGGGGGCGTGGTCAACTAAAAAGACAAAACAACATTAAATGAAGAAAGAGAAGGATGTGGACACGGGGCCGTGCCCACTGGACACGGGGCCGTGCCCGAGCTTCTGTTCAGCCTATAAATAGAAGTGCTTGGCTCAAGCTCAAACCATCCCTTGGCACACCACCTCTCTCACACTTCACCCACCACCACCATAACACCATCATCCACCACCATCATCCATTGTCCATCATAGAGTGTATGAGTCGTCTCGGGATCCAAGATTGATCGTAAGAGTTCTTGACAATCAAGGCCATGTTTGCCTAAGTCTCTTACATCACTTGGTGAAGACAAAGTGTCTAGTTAATACTTTTTATTTCTAATCTTTTGCACTTTTTACTTGGTTTTGTATTAATGACTTTAATAATTAGTTGCTTATGTTGAAGGTGATCTTTCCTTATCGTTTGTCCGTGGTGTCTTGGCATTATTTTACTGTCTATATAAAATAAAAGATTTTCACCATTCATATCTCCACGGTCTATATGGAGGTATGTTGGCTACCTGGTCGGGGGTTAAGGGAACGGTTTGGTAAAGGTCTTGCTATTGTTCAGCGTTTAGAGGTCCTGCAATGGACCTGGGTCAAATTTAGTAGGACCTCCTTCAATACTTAACGGTATTGGATGGCGGGGGTCCAAACTCTTTGATCCCCTCATAAGTTAACTACTATTAATACTATAACCCGGCTATTTAGGACTGTATCCCTGCTGACTCAGACTACTTAGTCGAGGGTAACGTCACATCCAAAAGAGGGGCCTACCATAATTTGCATTAATAACTTAATTAATTATCTTCCAATAATCCACCCTTTTAGGATTGTATCCTTGCTGACTCAAACTACTGGGGTGAGTGTAACGTCACCTTCAAAAGAGGGGCCTACTACAATAACTAAGATAATCTCTTAAATATGTGCAAAAGTGCGGAAATAATCAAAGGTTACACTAGATACGAGTCGGAACCATGTGATTCATCTTGTCTATCTGTTTTTCTTTTTATTTTATTTTTCAGCATTTAGTTAGTTTTTATTTTTCTTAGTTAAAAACATTTTTCTAAACTTTTTATTTTGATTAGACGTTGAGGATAAACCGGTACTAAAAGCTCTTGTGTCCTTGGACGACCTCGGTATCTTGCCAACACTATACTACGCTCACGATGGGTGCACTTGCCCATATGTGTGTTTAGTGTTAGTAAAATATCGTGTTTTATAAATTTAAAACTTGGCTAAAAATAAGTGTTAAAGGGGCTTAAAATATACACCTAATATATATAACACTTCACACGCATCAGTAACACTCATTCCTCTTCAGATTCTTCCGCTGCCTCCAACATTAGGTGAAGGGCCTCCACACCGTCTTCAGTAACATGTTTGGTCAAATCATCATACGCGGGTAGTGGATCTTTGCATACTGCCTCTAAGGCATCCGCCATATCTCCTTGTAGCTTACCCCTCGCAGCATGAAACTCAGGAGTAATCCTACTGGATTGATGGAACTCATGATAGCCTGTATACACACCATCATGATGACCAGACTGGTAAGGCACAGCGGAAAAGCGGTCTAGTAATGCCGTGAAAGACCCTGATTGCCGGAGGTACTCGAATGCCCCAACCAGACCGTTAGTTATTAGCCAATTCCTATCACCCCGCAGCGCAGCCAGTTGGCTGGTCAAGCTATCCACCTCAGCGTTAGATTGCTCCAGTGCATCTTTCGCCTCTTTAAGCTGTGCTTGATGGACGGTGGAGGATTGAGAAAGTTCGTTCTTTTCAGTAACCAGGGAGTCACAAAGCTGCTGCAATTTTCTAAGCCGCTTCTCCCTCTCCTCCAATTCAGCTTGTTTGGCCTGAACTTTAGCGTGGGAAGTCTCCACCTCGACTGTCAAATCCTGGTACCGCTCCTGTACCTGAGACACAAAATCAGTGTCAATTCGAAACCTTTCCATTTGAGCGGACATTTCAGATCTCACCTTCTGGGCTTCGGTAATGGCTTTACGCTCTAGTTCTTCCTGTACACTTTTAGCGTGAGCAAGGACTCGGTCCTTCTCCGCTATATCGCGAGCCCATATAATTCGTTCCTCAGCTAGGTGGGTGGTCACACTCTTCAGGTCATCTTCAACTTTGTTTTTCTCTGATAAGAACCTGCTCTCTCTCAACCCAGCGGCCTGGAGCTGACTCTCCAACCGATACTTTTCATCTTGCAACTCCTGGATAGCAGTCCGCGCTTGATGGAGCTCGTTGTTGTCATGCATCCACCTACGTTGGATCTCCGCAAGCCTACGGGGTTGACTAACGGAGTCCACCATCAGGGAATTCATCAAGTTCTCATTTTTCAACCCTTCGACATAGGCTGACTCAGTTGGGGGGTAGGCCCGCTCAACCCAATGTTGGATAACGGTAGGAAAAATCAGTCTTGAGGACTCCGCAATTTTCCACCGGGGCTGGTAACGTTTGTCTGGCAAAGTGGGGTCCCAGTTAATGGTGGGGAGATAAAGGTCATCACCTAAGCGGGCCCCGTCATCAGCTATCCCGCTGCTAAACCCTCCGACATCGCTAGCAGCAGGACCCCCGGTACTAGTCGCCTCATGCGTTAAAGACACGGTAGGCATCTCCTTCTCGATAGCAGAGAATATGCTCACTGGAGACTCAAACAAGGAGGAAGGAGTAACACTTGAAGGCGGTGGCGTAGACACCAGACCAGTTGTCACAATCACAGCAGTTGTGGGAAGAGGCGATGGCATCGTACAGCTAATAGCGGCGGTAAGACTCGCCTGAGATATAAGATCTAAAAGACCGGTCCCACCAACAGTGGAAGAAGTCACCACCACAGAGGACAAGGGAATGGGTGTCACATTTTTAACTGGAATCCCACCGGTAGCACCTGTATTAACAAATATCGACAATAGTGAGAATCACATGTCAAACAATAACAATAAGGAGCAACAGCACATACCAAGTGGTGGGGCATATGCGGCTTGCATAGCTTCAAACGCAGTCAAGGCAGGTACGTTAAACGTTTTCCTTTTCTTCGACACGTGGGTTGAACTAGTCAGGTCAATCGAAGCAGAGCCGGAATCCTTCAACGATGTTGTCATGATAGTAGAGGAGGGTGATACACCGACCGCCATATATTTCCTCCCGATAACCTTTATCCGGGTTGGTTTCTTCTCGGGAACAGCAACACTGGGGGGAGGTTGGGAAATATATACCCGTGGGTCCGCCGGCACAGCGGGCAACAGAAACTGCTCCAGGTGAACTTGTAGCACATCCGGTTCCTGTTCACTAAGTACGCGGTCCTCGGCTTTCAATGCGGTATGCCGCGGGGGGTCGGTAAAATCAAACAAGCTCCATTCTCCTGCGGGAGGCATACACGTTATTTTGTAATTGACAAAATATATAGCGGGCAAAAAATGTGTGTACCTTCATCATCTCTCCGGAATGAGGGATACTTTTTGATGTCTCGCCATAGCAGGCTCATCTCTGACATCACCAAAGCCCCTTCAGGGATTACTGTACACTCAAAAGGGCGACCACACAGCCTCGTGTACAGGGCGTTTGCCATAAAAGCATCTTCTGGAGGGCTATCATCTTTAACCTTATCCTTCGGCCCCATATCCTTCCAGTGCATCTCGCCAGGAATCACACCAGCATCAATATAGAAAAATTTCTTTTTCCAGTCTTTATTCCTGGAACTGGTAGGAATATCCCTGAAACACGATACATCGGTATCTCTCCAATCAAAGGTAAAAAAGGGAGATTTGCACACAAGAATGAAGAAAGCCCTAAAAACGACAAGTTCAGGAATGTGACCTAGGGCAGCACAAGCAAATTCGAACTGTCGGAGTTTCACCAACCCAAGTGGATGCAATTGGGAAATATGGATGTGGTAACGGTCAAGAACCAACTTGCAAAATTTGGTAATGGGCAATCGGAAGTTACAAAATTTGAAAAAATACTAAACAATGTGATTTTCCCCTTTTTTAACGGGAAGGCCATATCCGTTTTGGATGGCAACACTGGATTCCACTCAGCCCTAATGCATTAATCTTGCATAAGATTGTTGTACGACACAACTCCCCATTTGCAGAACAGGGCATCAGAACCAGTTGGGGCAGCGGAAGAGGATTCTCCGGTCTTAGATGCCATTTTCTCGAAACAAGTATTGGAAAGAAACGGTTATGAGCACGAAAGGGAGTGAACTTCAAAATCCTCGAATGGGGGTACCATTTATAAGAGGGAAACTTTTTAAATTTGGAAATATGAAAGGACGGAAACACGCGTCAGAACAGGGTGGGTGCAGTTGTAATCCTAATGACGATTTAACTGACGCACCCTATCCCATCGCCGTCACTTTTTCAAAATACACAACGGCACTACAATTGTTTAAACTTGCCTTAAACAGGGTAGGTTGACTTTTCCTTTTTAGTCCGATTTCATGAAATGCATTTCATAACTTCGGACTGGGGGGACATGACGAGGTATGACCCGAATCGGCTAACTCGACCCGGTCATTACCTATTATTTTATTATAAATAAATAATCATAGACATTTATTCTAGAACATTCCATCTTGCGTGGATAAATCACGTAACTAAATCCCCAACTTTTTGGGAAGATCACAAAGATCCCTAACTGATCGGAATCTATCCTAGGTTAAGGAAACCCTAATGGTAAACTATAAATAGAGGAGAACATCAAAGGTATGGATCATCTTGCTCTTGTTTTTCTTTCCTCTCTACACTTTCTCTTTTACTCCAAAAACCGAGACTTATTCTCACACCGGAGGGTGGTTACAGGAATAACCCCATTCCTGTAACGAGTCCTAACGGTGTTCTGTTTTGCAGCTAACTGTTCGGGTCACTAAGAGTTGAAGTTCTAGTTGGATACTACCGCAAAGGTCAGTGTTTCTTCAACATTATTGTCACACCCCGACCGCGTAAAACAACAAATCGCGGCGGAAACATCGGGGCGTGTTGCGACAGAATTAATTGTTTCATAACCATGGCATACAAAGTTGTATTTTATTTATAAACAAAGGTGTTACATTGTTTCAAACAGGAAAATTAAGAGTTCAGAACATAATTAAACATAGTCTATCTTCTTTTAAAGTCTCTAAGGCACAGGTCCGCCCTAGTATCATGATCAACATCCTATGGAAAAGCACCTGAAAACACATGTGAAAATAGGTACGTCAGCATAAAAATGCCTGTGAGATACATAGGTTTTGTGAAAATAAGATTCATGACTTATGTTTGAGAAAATGTTTAGTCATGAACCTTGTTATTTGCTTTGACTTGTAAATCATTTGAAAACAATAAGATCAGATGATATGTATAAGTAAATGTCAGGTTAAATAAATAACCATGTAAAAATGTGTTTGTATAAGATAAGTTGTTTGTAAATCAATGTCTTGTGAAAAGTATGTTATTTGTATAAAATGTTCTATGTCTCAAACTGAAATGATTCAAATAACGTTACGCCATGTAATACCATACAAACACTTATATATAGGAAGTACCAGCGGCGTATCCACCATGCTTGTATCATATTACACACGCATCGTTAACTTAATCACTTAATCAAACCAAACCGATGTAAGAAGTCTATGTTTAAACCATATTGTCAAATGTATTGAATAATATGTCAAAGTGTTTATGTCAAGATGTAAATCATGTCAAATGTCTATGTCAAATATCCATGTCAAATGTCTATGTCAAATATCCATGTCAAATGTCTATGTCAAAATATCCATGTCAAATGTCTATGTCAAAATGTCATGTATGGCA
>JARYGA010031485.1:0-22702 GCA_030545235.1 Helianthus tuberosus
TTTTATTTTGATGAAGCCATAATTCCAAACAAAGTTATTTTTGATGAACTTGCTTGTTTATTTCTTTTGCTTCATCACATTTTTTTTTGAAAGTCATACGAAAAACCGAACTTGTTACTAAAACAAAGGGTTAAAAATAAAAAGGTTTTGGTGGGTGAAAGGGTGTTTGGTTTGGGTTATAAAATGAAAAGGTTTAGGCTCAAAGGGGTTAACTAGGGGGATTTTGGGTAGGTGGTAAAAAAAAGAAAAATAATGGTGTAGAAATAAAAAGGGTTAGTCCTAATGCCTCTATCATATACTTACTCGGGTTTAAGTTGGTGAGGACCGGGAATGTATCGTCGTGGCAAGTTCTAGAGTTGTAAGAACCAAGCGGCTATTCACACAAGAAACGAAAAATGAGCATTTAGTTTACAGATATGTATTTGTATGCTCAATAAAGGCTCAAAACTCACTTTTGTGGGAATGGGTTTTTATGTGATCAAGTATATATAATTAAATTTTAACTAAGCTTGTCATGCCTTTTCATAATTTTCTTATGTTTGTTCTTTTTATCACGACGCTATCGGTTGTAAATTCGTAAAAATATAACCTTTTTAGAATTTTGAAATTCCCAAATTAAACCTAGACAAGTAAAAAAAAATGAAAATTTTTTGAAAAAATTTGGGGTGATTAGCGGTTCCAATAGAGTTTTGTGTAAGACTTGTTATTAGGACTTGCAAGATTCAAGGTTTTAGCATCCCCCCACACTTAAATTACACATTGTCCTCAATGTGTCCCAAAAATAAGTTTTTAGGTTGATTGAATGTGTAAAAGGTGTGAATTAAGCAAAAATTTGTGTTACTGGGCGCTGGACACGGCCCCGTGTTGTCCGGGCACGGCCCCGTGTTCAAGTGTCAGTAACAAAAATTAAACAAAAGAAACAGAAGCCTGGGCACGGAGGCGTGTTGGGTGAACACGGTCCGTGTCCAGTTACCTGAACTGGGTCTTTTCTGTAGATTGTGCAGCACGGGGCCGTGTTTGGCGGACACGGCCTGTGCTGAGCTTACTGTTAATGAAGAAAATCGTCGGATGGCCCTGTTTTCCTGCATGGGGTGCTGGTTCAAGTTTCCCTTGTCATCCTCTGCCATCCCGAGTGTGTTTTATTTGTTTCAACACCATCCAAACACCACGTTAACTAAAACCATCATTCATTAAGTCATAAAGAGAATTACATAATAGTCCTAAAAATAATGAAAAACAAAGTAGAAGCATATCTGTACTATCAAGATTTGCCTAGATTCTGCGAATCTTATAGTTGACCACGACCCCGTGTCCGCTGAGCACGGCCCCGTGGTGGGCGATGGAAGCTTCTACAACTTTATCTTTTATGCTGACACTTGGGCACACCCCCGTGCTCACTGAGCACGGGGCGTGTTCAGCCTTCTACTCTCTTGTTTTGCTTGGGAAGATGCTTTTGGGGAGGTCGGGCATGCCACATTTGTTCCTTTTCTTGTATTTATGTTAGATTTAGCTGCCTTTTTGCTTCTTTTGTTAATTTGAGCTTATTTAATCCTGAAAATACAAAAGGAAGACAAAAACACATTTTTTCCAACATTAGTTGATGATTTCTCATAGTGTAGTTGTTTATATTCTTGTGTTATTCATAGTTCATGACCCACCTTGTATGTTTTTACATCAAGTGTAGTGGTGAACCATAAGAGGTACCTAAATGGAAGCTTGTTCTTCATACCTCCTACATGATTTCCACGATACTTAGAGGTACCTAAATGAAGATGTAATCTTCTACCTCATGCTTGAAATATTGGACACAATGATATATAACCTAAAGAATACTTATATGTATGTAATATTCCATATTCGAACATTGATGGTGAACTTGTGTTCATTCGTCAAAGTGTTGGAATAACATCATCTAAAACATAAGACTTGTACGATTCTAATGAGTATACCACTCATGAAAACATTAACCCTTGAGGTTTCATATTGTCAAAACAAGTACTTTTGTTCAAGGATGATTACTTTCGTATACATATGTTCTTGTGTTTTAAATTCCTAAATCCCTAATCTACCGTTAATCTCCGAAACTCATACACTTCGTTTCTTCGTGTAGAAGGACTTGGTGTTCCTACCTCCAACAACAAATAACTCGCGGATTCACAAGTGAAGACTTGTAAAACCGTGAGTATACTCGTAAACCCCCTTTTTATGTTTACCACTTTTGGGGTGTAACATGTTAAATTATTAAATCACACTTAAACTTATTCTTTATACTTGCACGAAAACAATCCTTATACATGAATGCTATGTTGTTATACTTTGATGCTTATACTTGGGTGATTCTTATGTGATACAATAGTCATTAGCTTATCATTAGCCTCCATTTGACATGTATAGCGCTATAGGAGTAACGCACCACCCGTGAGCGAGAGGTCATGTTGAATTATATCATTTTGCACAAACAGAGGGTTGACTAGAAATATTGCATGCCTTGTATGATGCTCTTGTATAAACTAAATTGCCATGTGGATTCGTTTTTAACTTTTAAACTTATACTTATACTTATTCTTAAACTTGTATACTCGCCTTTACTTTTGCATTGAATTGTATTTTAAACATGTTACTGGTTGATGATTGATGATGCTAAGAAAATGGACTAGCAAAGATGCCTATATACTCACTTAGACGTTTAGGTTTAAAGTGTTGTATCAATTTTGTTATTGTTATGTTTGAACAATGTTGTTATTTGAATTTCTTTGTAATATTTGACAATTTTGCTATGAAATGAAATCGGTTGAATTAAATATTGTCACAAATAGTGTTATGAAGTCTCTTGCAATCTCGAACTAGTCCCACTCCGATGATTCCGCCATTGGTTGGGGTGTGACAGATTGGTATCAGAGCCATAACTATAGGGAATTAGGTAGAATTGCCATGTTCGACCTAGTCTATAGTAGGAACCATATTTTTGACCATTCTTGATTCTTGCTTAAAATGTTATTCTTCCTACTTTGCTTCTTTCTCTTCTTGTTGGTCTTAATATATACATATTGTCTTTCCTAAGACATTTTACACAATACACTTGAAGACTTGAAGACACTCTTTATACAAAAGAGACGTGTTTACCAAAATAGGCGTGAAACCCACAATTTGGTGAACGACTCTCATTCCGCTTATTCTTATTTTGCACGAAATTTCGCCACTAAGCTAGGAGTGAAATCCACATCTAAATGGTAAATTTCCTATTTAAACTCTAGTGGACCATCGTCATAGTGTCAAAATTATATTTTGACCCGACGAGTACCAACCACATTAAGGTACGAAATCGTCAAGTTAGGGGTGAAACCCGCACCTTGTCGATTGAGTCCCATTCCTTGATTTTCGTTCTCGCCAAAGTTTCGATTGTTTCAATCGATTAGAGACGTGTAGTAACTGGAAGGGTAAGATACTGTTAATCGCTTCTCGACGAGAGTATCTTACCTATAGGCCAAAGCACGTTTCTCTAATTTAAAAGGACTTTCGATTCACTTTGGAATAGTCAACGTTTCTAAACCCGAAACAATCCTATGTTTTATGAGCCTCTCTTTTATGTGATTCAATTTATATGTGATTTTATACTTGTTTCCTCGTTCGTCTCAAAACCGTTACACAATTCGCACGTCTCGCGCAATCAAAAACAATAATAATTCTCGTGAACAAACTAAATTTATACTCTATTTACGCATTCATATGTGTTTATACTTGTTGAGTACTTGTTAAATTCATGCCAATTATGTGAATCATACGTGATACATCATGCTTACATGCTTAAACTTGCAAACTTATTTTGAATTTATGATCGAGTTTCATCATTTCCTTCTCTTTCGATCCTTTAGATGTCGTCAAGCGCATCCAAGAAGCTCCAATCAAAGAAGGGTTCTAGTTCCAACTCCATGTCGCAAAAGGATTGTATGAAATTCATGGCCAAGCAAATGGCTAAGGTCATACCTGATATTGTTAGCAAGATTTAGCCAAACCCCGATTCACCACATAGATCTGTCGACTCAAAGGCAGACAAACCCAAATCAACCTTCTATTTCAAGCAATTCATGGCTTGTAAACCCTTAGAGTTTACAGGCAAAGATGGTGCCGCCGCCATGATGAATTGGTTTGACGCGATGGAGCTTACTTTCTTACAAAGTGGTTGTCCTGATAAGCTACGAACTTTGAACGCAACGGGAGTTTTCCGTTCGAGGGCACTCAAATGGTGGACTACCGAACGTAACAAGAGGAGAAATGATGTTGCACATGCTATGCCTTGGGACGAACTTAAGAAGCTTATGAAGGACCACTTCTGTCCTCCCCATGAACTCCAAAAGTTGGAGAACGAATTTTGGAACCTTACTCAGAAGGGGAGCAACATGGATGGTCTGATTACGTGCTTCAAACAACTAAGTGTCCTCTGCCCTGGATAAGTCGACTCCGTCCCCAAGACCATAGCCAAATTCATTCGTTGTGTTGCACCTTCCTTGACTAACCATGATGCCTCTACTAGTCCCCAAACCATCGAAGATGCTTTTCGTATAGCCACCGAACTTAACAACAACTGCGTTCTTCATGGAACCAACAATAAGGTTTCGTCAAAGAGTGCTCACCAAGCCGTCACTGATACCACCGATACTACCACCGCTGTTGAACCTTCATCCTCCCAATCCAAGAAAAACAGAGGCAAGAAGTGGAAGGCTTCAAGCCAGAATTATGCGGTCGTCACTCCGCCAAACCCCCAACCTTTACAAATAGTAGCCGCCGTTACCCCCGCAAACACCGAATTACCAAAACGAGCCTACACTGAATCTCATCCCCAGTGTACTACCTGTTTGTACCATCATCCAACCAACATGCCGTGCCGCAAATGCGCCCGTTGTCATAGGTTTGGGCATTTTTCCGACTGATGCCACAACATCCCCCAAGCTCAAAACAACCAAAATCAAGCCCTCGTTGCAAACCCTGTTCTTAACCAGGCTCAACCTCAAGCTGCTCCCGTACGAGCATGCTTCAAGTGTGGCGATCTCAATCATCTCGCAAATGTTTTCCCTTAGAGGTATCAACCCCAACCCCAACAGCAGCAGCAACAACCGCCACAACAACAGCAACAAGCTCAACAACCCGCTAAAGGCCGAGCTTTTGTCATCACTTCCGCGCAGACTCAGAATGCAAACGATGTCATTGCTGGTAAGTTTCTTGTGAACCATATTTATGCTTCTTGTCTATTTGATACTGGCGCCGATAGAACTTTTGTTTTGTTAGAATTTGAACAATTGCTTATGTGTAAATGCTCTAAGATGCCAAGATCTTTCGCTGTCGAAGTCGCTAATGGTAAATCCGTCGTCGTCGATTCCATTCTTTCCAATTGTTCCTTGATTCTTAACGACCATACGTTCTCAATCGATCTTATACCTATGCAAATGGGTAGCTTTGACATCATAGTAGGCATGGACTGGCTTAGGCGAGTTTGTGCTGAAGTTGTTTGTTCTGAAAAGTTTATCCGCCTTCCTCTTCCAAATGGTGTTTCTCTACATGTGTATGGCGAGAAAGCTTCTCAAGGTCTCAAGCTTATGTCGTGTATGCAAGCAAACAAATGCTTATGTAAGGGTACTTTCACATTTCTTGCCCACATTATGGAAAGGAAGGACAAAGGCCCAAGCATAAGCGACGTCCCCGTAGTACGTGATTTCCCCGATGTGTTTCCCGACGATCTTCCTGGTCTGCCTCCTTCTCGTTCTGTCGAATTTCGTATTGATTTAGTGCCTGGCGCTACGCCCGTCGCTAAGTCTCCTTACCGTTTAGCACCCTGTGAGATGCAAGAGCTCTCGAGTCAACTTCAAGAGCTTCTTGATAAAGGCTTTATACGCCCTAGTACTTCTCCTTGGGTTGCTCCTGTTTTGTTTGTAAAAAAGAAAGATGGGTCATTCCGAATGTGTATTGATTATCGTGAGCTCAACAAGCTTACTGTCAAGAACCGATACCCTCTTCCTCGCATCGATGACCTCTTCGATCAGTTGCAAGGCGCGACCTGCTTTTCAAAAATCAATCTTCGTTCTGGGTACCATCAACTTCGAGTCCTTGAAGAAGATGTACCTAAGACCGCCTTTCGTACGCGTTATGGTCATTACGAGTTCGTGGTCATGCCCTTTGGTTTGACCAACGCACCTGCTGTTTTCATGGATTTGATGAACCGCGTGTGCAAGGCGTACTTAGACCGTTTCGTGATCGTCTTCATCGACGATATTCTTATCTATTCCAAGACACAAGAAGAGCATGAGCGACACTTGCGTCTTATCCTTCAACTTCTTCGTACTGAACGTCTATATGCCAAATTCTCCAAATGCGAATTTTGGTTAAAAGAGGTTCAATTCCTTGGTCATACTGTCAACAAACTTGGTATTCACGTTCACCCCGCTAAGATCGAAGCTGTGAAGAACTGGATCGCACCTAAGTCTCCGTCTGAAATTCATTCGTTTCTTGGTCTTGCTGGTTATTATCGTCGTTTTATCTCTAACTTCTCGAAGATCGCTGTTCCTTTGACCTCTTTGACTCAAAAAAGAAACCTTTTGTTTGGGGTCCCGAACAAGAGGAATCTTTTCAAACGCTCAAGGAGATGCTTTGTAATGCTCCTATTCTCACGCTTCCTGATGGTAACGACGACTTCGTCGTATGTTGCGATGCTTAAAACCTTGGACTTGGTTGTGTGCTTATGCAATGAGACAAGGTCATCGCCTATGCGTCGAGGTAACTCAAAGTACATGAGAAAAACTATACTACTCTTGACCTTGAACTTGGTGCAGTTATTTTTGCATTAAATATTTGACGACACTACGTTTATGGTACTAAGTGTGTGGTCTTCACCGACCATAAGAGCCTTCAACATATCTTTGACCAAAAGGAACTGAACACGCGTCAACATCTTTGGGTGGAACTGTTAAATGACAACGACTGCGAAATCAAATACCATCCAGGTAAAGCGAATGTAGTAGCCGACGCTCTTAGTCATAAAACTCATGTCAAGAGTGTCCGTTGTTTCCAACTCGTCCACGATCTTCAGAACCGCATACGTGACGCTCAATATTCATCTGTTAACGAGGGTAACCTCTACGACGAGATGCGATGTGGTACTGAAGAAAGCCTCGTAACCAAATCCGATGGTATTCAATACTATCTCGATCGAATCTGGATTCCCAATCGTAGTAACCTTCGAGAGTTCCTGATGAAGGAGGCACATCACACGAAATATTCTATTCACCCTGGTGCCGACAAGATGTACCATGATATGCGTGCATCCTATTGGTGGCCTGGAATGAAGAAGAATATAGCCACTTTCATCTCGAAGTGTCTCACATGTTCAAAGGTGATAGCTGAACATCAACGTCCCTTTGGTCTGCTCGAACAACCAGAAATCCCTGTCTGGAAATGGGAGAGCATCACTATGGACTTCATCACTAATCTCCATCGTACTTCTTCTGGTCATGACAGTATTTGGGTGATCGTTGATCAATTGACCAAATCAGCTCACTTTCTTCCCATTCGTGAAGATTTCAAGGTCGAGAAAGTGGCTAGAATCTACACTGATGAGATCATCTTTCATCATGGTATCCCCATTGACATCATTTCCGATCGTGATGCTCATTTTACGTCTCATCTTTGGCAAACCTTTCAATCTGCTATGGGTACTGTTCTTAACCTTAGCACCGCTTTCCATCCTCAGACAGACGGTCAAACCGAGCGTACTATCCAAACATTAGAGGATATGCTTCGTTCATGCGTAATAGATTTTGGTGGCAACTGGGATTCACACTTGTCGTTAATCGAATTCTCGTACAACAACAGTTATCATGCGAGTATTCAAATGGCACCTTTCGAAGCATTAAATGGTCGCAAGTTCCGTTCGCCTATTTGTTGGCACGAGGTTGGTGAAGTTCAAATCACTGGTCCCGAGCTCATATAAGAGACGACGGACAAGATATTACAGGTTCGAGACAACTTATTGAAAGCCAGGAGCCGACAAAAGAGTTACGTCGACAAGCGTCGCAAGCCTTTGGAATTCGAGACAGGTGACTTCGTGCTTCTCAAGGTCTCCCCTTGGAAGGGCGTGGTTCGATTTGGCAAGAAAGGGAAACTCGCACCTCGCTACGTTTGTCCTTTCAAGATTCTCGAAAGGATTGGTAAGGTTGCGTATAGACTAGACCTGCCTGAAGAACTCAACAATGTACACCCTGTCTTTCACGTTTCTAACTTGAAAAAGTGTCTAGCTGATGAAGGACTACACGTACATCTCGAGGACTTGCAAGTCAACGAAATGCTTCACTTCATAGAAAAGCCGGTCAAAATCATGGACCGTGGAGTCAAGCAACTGAGGCGCAATCGAATTCCTATCGTCAAGGTTCAATGGGAAGGAAAACGCGGCGCTGAATTTACTTGGGAACTCGAGAGTGATATGAAGACCAAGTATCCATACCTGTTTGACATTGCATCTACCTAAATTTCGGGATGTAATTCCCTAAAGGAGGGGAGACTGTAACGCCCTGCTTCTTCGTACTTTCCATTTATAGCAAGTCTTGCTTGTATTTTCTAATTTTGGAAGTCTTGTGTTCTTGTAATCGTTCTTTCTCTGTAACCGTTGTAAAAACCGAGACTTGGATCATAAATAAAACTCATATTTTGTTAAATTCATGTTATACATGCTCATCATTCAATTTCGTGAAACAATTGATGCTTATTCGTAATTCTTGGAAACTATGTGCTAAACTTGCAAATATGTGAAACTTATGCATAAAACGTGTTTTGATCGTAAACGATACTTAAATCCGACATTCATACGCTTAATTATATTTGGTTTATGTTCACCACACTTGATTTGCCCTTAAACTATGCTTTTATGGCGAAAATAGCCCCTAAAACACAAAAAAAACCCTAACTAGCAAACTTCAGGGGCCTTATTGCAATTTCATGAAACTTCAGCCTCCACCCTTGTGGCTGGCTGCGAAAACTAATCTTAGGGCATTCGCGGGCCGCGAGAAACCTCCCAGATCAGATCCCTCCATTCAGCTCGCGATTTTGAGCGGGATTTGAGTTTGTTTTGAGTTTAAACGGGATTTTGGCATTAATTAAACAACCAACACTCACACTAACCCTTCCCCTATAAAAACCACACCACTCCAAGTCATTTTCACTTTACAAACCTCCTCACAACTCTCTCAAACACTCAAAATCGTTGCTGCAATCTGAAATTCGGACAGAAGCACTACTCTTCACTAAAGTGAGCATAACTCACTCATTTCTTGTCCGTTTTAGCTCATTCTTTTACCTAAGTGCTTGGATCGACCTTACCTTCTATTCCAGGGGTATTTCACAGTGAATAAGTCCCTGGAACTCTGGAAAATAGGCTCCAAAGTTCACTGTTTGAATCTGATTTCATTAATCTTTACTAATACTTGTTTAACTTGAGTCTAACTCAACTCAAACCCACGTCCTTATGTGCATAACCACTTGTATGGTTAGTTGGGCTTAAAAACGGGGTTGAGATATTCGAAATCAGAGGTTAAACCTCACATATATTCTGTTTTGTTTAGGGTTTTTAACCCACAATTGATGTTCAAGCTTCAAGCTTGATGAAGGTGTAATTGTGGACTAACTTGGGTTGTCCAACATAAAATCCCCACATTACTTGATGATTTCTCATAGTGTAGTTGTTTATAATCTTGTGTTATTCATAGTTCATGGCCCTCCTTGTATGTTTTTACATCAAGTGTAGTGATGAACCATAAGAGATACCTAAATGGAAGCTTGTTCTTCCTACCTCCTACATGATTTCCACGATACTTAGAGGTACCTAAATGAAGATGTAATCTTCTACCTCATGCTTGAAATATTGGACATAAGGATATATAACCTAAATAATACGTATATGTATGTAATATTCCATATTCGAACATTGATGGTGAACTTGTGTTCATTCGTCAAAGTGTTGGAATAACATCATCTATGACATAAGTCTTGTACGATTCTAATGAGTATACCACTCATGAAAACATTAACCCTTGAGGTTTCATAGTGTCAAAACAAGTACTTTGTGTTCAAGGATGATTACTTTCGTATACATATGTTCTTGTGTTTTAGATTCCTAAATCCCTAATCTGCCATTAATCTCCGAAACTCACACACTTCGTTTCTTCGTGTAGAAGGACTTGGTGTTCCTACCTCCAACAACAACTAACTCGCGGATTCACAAGTGAAGACTTGCAAAACCGTGAGTATACTCGTAAACCCCCTTTTTATGTTTACACTTTTGGGGTGTAACATGTTAAATTATTAAATCACACTTAAACTTATTCTTTATACTTGCACGAAAACAATCCTTATACATGAATGCTATGTTGTTATACTTTGATGCTTATACTTGGGTGATTCTTATGTGATACAATAGTCATTAGCTTATCATTAGCCTCCATTTGACATGTATAGCGCTATAGGAGTAACGCACCACCCATGAACGAGAGGTCATGTTGAATTATATCATTTTGCGTAAACAGAGGGTTTAGAACTATTGCATGCCTTGTATGATGCTCTTGTATAAACTAAGTTGCCATGTGGATTCGTTTTTAACTTTTAAACTTATACTTATTCTTAAACTTGTATACTCGCCTTTGCTTTTGCATTGAATTGTATTTTAAACATGTTACAGCTTGATGATTGATGATGCTAAGTAAATGGACTAGCAAAGATGCCTAGACACTCACTTAGACGTTTAGGTTTAAAGTGTTGTAACAATTTTGTTATTGTTATGTTTGAACAATGTTGTTATTTGAATTTCTTTGTAATATTTGACAATTTTGCTATGAAATGAAATCGGTTGAATTAAATATTGTCACAAATAGTGTTATGAAGTCTCTTGCAATTTCGAACTAGTCCCACTCCGATGAATCCGCCATTAGTTGGGGTGTGACCCGAACCACAAGTAAAACTCGGAATGTTCATGTATAGACCCGAACCACAAGTAAAACTCAGACTCTATATGTATTAAATAAACTTAGACAAGTATACTATCGCAACCCCCGTCCCCTAACTACCCGGGAACGGGCGGCCGCGGCCAGTTTTGGTGGTATCGGTGTTTATCATTTTGGCAGAGGAAATTTCATCAGGATCGTAGTTAGAAAATATTTTATCAGAGTAAAATACCATGCTTTTATAATATTAAATATATGGGAAAATTCCAAGTTTCCAGTCCACACATTTTCATAGGGATAAACCCTGATTTATTTAAATAAAACATCTCTTTATTTTAGGTAACTTTATAGCTACTTTTCCAAGCCTTCAGTGCTGTCCAGCTGGCTTCTATTTGGCTTTCACATTTTGTTACCTGAAACGCGTGTAAAACATTTTGTTAGTGGGAAATACTAGTGAGTGAATCCCAGTTTAATCAAGACTTGTAAAACCCGTTGTACAGTATTGAGGGCGGTCGTGCAATTACATTTGTTTCCATCTACTTTAATTACCACCCACGGTACTGTCAACCTGACTTGTGGTCATGTTACTACTCACAGTGTAGTAACAAATTTTGTATATCAAACCCCAACATACCGACGGTAATTGTAGAATACAAATACTCAATCACTGTTTAATATATTATTAATTAAGTGTAAAAACAATTTGCAAAAAAGGAGATTACTCACATTGCTGTCTTAGGGTTTTCTTTATGGATTTCCTGGTGATTATCTATTAATTACACAAATGCACACGCGTTAGTATAATAACCCAATATTTACATTAGTAATACCCTCCCCGAGACGGCATTCCAACGACTACATCGGGCAGAACCACGACAGCCGTTACAGAAACCTGGATCAATCGGGCAGTGTATCTAATATGTAACCGGGCGTTATGATACTTACAACGAGGCAAAACTTTGTTATTTAGGGGGTATTATGCCCGAAAATCACTTTAACTATGCAGAAATTCGAGAGAGAAATGAGAGATGAATGATTTGGGACTGAAGCCGATGGCCTCTATTTATAGGGCTGATTTCTTAGTCCCTCACGGCCCACGAAGACCAAAGGGTCGTCTTACGCGGCCCGTGACCTAGGGGTCTAGGCTTTAGCTGCGCTGATTCGAACATGTAGACTTGACACGGATTGGGACACGTGGCACATTAGGGTTTCGCCTAAGATTTGAGCTGTCGCGTCCCGCGTAGGTTACCGCCAACTCGTTCGCGGCCCGCGAGCGAGGTCTGAATCTTGTTTTTATTTAATATTTAATTATATAAAGTATTTTGGGCTCGGTTTTCGCATACGGGGTATGTTTTAAGACATCTAGGGACATTTTAAATATTTTAAGGGTATCGAAAAATATTTTGGAGGGTTGTTATATCCTCCCCACCTTGTTTTAGAGCTCGTCCTCGAGATCTACTGGAATAAGTATGGATATTTCCTTTGCATTTCTGATTTAAGCTCCCATGTGTATTCTGGTCCTCTTTTGGAATTCCATTTCACTTTGACTAGAACCAATCTTTTGTGTTTGAGATTCTTGATTTTCCTGTCTTCAATCTTTAGAGGTCTTTCTACAAACTTAAGCTTTTCATTTATCTCTATATCCTTAAGAGGCACTATCAGTGATTCATCAACTAAGCACTTTTTGAGATTGCATACATGAAATACACCATGTATTCCTGCCATTTCCTCTGGCAGTTGTAGTTGATAGGCTACATGTCCTATTCTTTTAATAATCTCAAAAGGTCCAACATACCTTGGGCTTAGCTTTCCCCTTTTGATGAATCTTACTACTCCTTTCCAAGGAGAGACTTTCAATAACACTTTGTCACCTACCTGAAATTCCAGTGGCTTTCGTCTATTATCAGCATAGCTCTTTTGTCGATCACGTGCTGCTTTCAGTCGTTCCTTGACTTGAATGATTTTGTTAGTCGTTTCTTGTACTATTTCAGGTCCGGATAGTTGCTTTTCTCCAATTTCTGCCCAACAGACTGGAGTTCGGCACTTCCATCCATAAAGTGCTTCAAATGGTGCAGCATTGATACTTGTATGATAGCTGTTATTGTAAGAAAATTCTATTAATGGTAAGTGATCGTCCCAATTACCTCCGAAATCGATTACACAAGCTCTAAGCATGTCTTCCATCATCTGAATTGTCCTTTCGCTTTGTCCGTCCATTTGAGCATGATAAGTTGTGCTTAGATTGAGCTTGGTTCCCATGGCGTTTTGGAAACTTGTCCAAAAATGAGAAGTAAAACGGCTATCTCTATCAGAAACAATTGATAAAGGAATTCCAAGTAATGAAACTATTTCATTTACATACAATTTAGCTAACTGTTCCATACTGAAAGTTTCCTTCACTGGTAGAAAATGAGCTGACTCAGTTAGCCTGTCTACAATCACCCAGATTGTATCATTACCTTTTCTTGTTTTAGGTAATTTGGTAACAAAATCCATTGTTATCAATTCCCATTTCCAAACTGGCATTTCTAATTGCTGCAATAAACCTGAGGGTTTCTGGTGTTCAGCTTTAACTTGTGAACAGGTTAAACACTTGGCAACATAAGCTGCTATATCCTTTTTCATTCCTATCCACCAAAAATTCTTTCTTAAATCCTGATACATCTTATCACTTCCAGGATGCATCGTATAGTTAGACTTATGGGCTTCTTCTAATATTCGGTGACGTAGGTTTCCTAATTTGGGTATCCACATTCTTTTCTTATGGAATCTCCAAATTTTATCTACCCCTTATTCTAGTTCCTTAATCATTCCCTTCAATTTCTCAGTATCATCCTTGGTTACTGATTCTTATGCTTTCCTAATCTGTTCATTTAAATCTACTTGTAGATTTAATTTAAGAGAGCGTACTCTTTTTGGCTTTTCATGATACTTTCGACTTAAAGCATCAGCAACTACATTTTCTTTTCCTGCATGATACTGGATATTACAATCATAATCACTAAGAATCTCCATCCAGCGTCGTTGTCTCATATTCAACTCCTTTTGCCCGAAAACATACCTTAACCTCTTATGATCGGTAAAAATGGTAAACTTACTACCGTAAAGGTAATGTCTCCATATTTTCAGGGCAAAAATTATAGATCCTAATTCTAAATCATGGGTTGAATAATTCTCTTTGTGATTCTTAAGTTGTCTAGATGCGTAAGCTATAACCTTTTGGCGTTGCATTAACACACATCCATAACCTAACTTAGAAGCGTCACAATAGACTACAAAGTCTTCAGTTCCTTTTGGTAACGCTAGTATGGGTGCGTTGGTTAATCTTTGCTTAAGAATTCTAAAGGCTTATTCCTGTTTTGGTTCCCATTCAAACTTAATGGATTTACAGGTTAGCATAGTTAAGGGAATGACTATTTTAGAAAAATCTCGAATAAATCTCCTGTAGTAACCGGCCAATCCTAAGAAACTTCTAACCTCAGTTGGTGACTCAGGGGTTTTCCATTTAGTAATTGCCTCGATCTTGGTAGGATCCACATGAATTCCTTCATGATTAACCAAAACTCGCATTATGAAAACTTTGCTTAAAGCTTTTCTTTTCGTATTAAACTTAGGAGTGCGTGCAAATGCTTAGCATGTTCCTCTTTACTCTTAGAGTAAATGAGAATATCATCTATAAAGATAATTATGAATTTATCCAAATATGGCTTACATATTTGGTTCATCATGTCCATAAATGCAGCTGGGGCATTGGTTAAACCAAATGGCATAACAGTAAATTCATAATGGCCATACCTTGTTCTAAAAGCGGTCTTAGGAATGTCCTCTTCCTGTACCTTTAATTGATGATATCCTGACCGTAAATCGATCTTTGAGAAAAGTCGAGCTCCTTGCAATTGATCGAACAGATCATCAATTCTCGGTAATGGATACTGATTTTTAATCGTGACCTTGTTCAATTCATGGTAATCAATGCACATTCGCATCGACCCGTCTTTCTTCTTGACGACTAAGATTGGCGCTCCCCATGGCGATGAACTTGGCTGTATGAATCCTTTTTCTAACAATTCGTCTAATTGTTTCTTCAGTTCCTGCATTTCTGCGGGTGCTAAACGATAAGGTGCTTTGGCAATTGGTACTGTTCCTGGTAGTAGTTGGATTCTGAATTCAACTTCTCTGTCTGGCGGTAGTCCTGGTAATTCTTCTGGAAATACATCTGAAAACTGAGATACTACCGGAATATCTTTTAGTTCTTTTCCTTTAGTGTTAGTGATTATGTAAATCAAATACACTAATGATCCTTTTCTTATATAACTTGCTGTTTTCATCACAGAGATGAATTTTGTAGATCTAGATGGCTTATCTCCTTTAATTGTGATCTTTTCACCCCTTGGTGAATTTACTTGAATTGACTTTTGATCACATAAAATACTGGCTTTATTGGCCATTAACAAATCCATTCGTAATACAACATCAAATCCTGCCAGATTCATCGGATAAAGGTTTGCAATAAACTTTTGATTGAAAAATTCTATTCTTGCTCCCTGCAAGATTTCAGAAATCTTAATGGTTTCTTCATTTGCTGTCTCTACTAGACATTCTTGTGGGAGTTTAGTTAATGGTTGATTGAGAAGTTTGCAAAATGAAGTATTAATAAAACTTTGGTTTGCACCAGAGTCAAATAATACTTTAGCAAAAACATCATTAACTAAAAACGTACTGGCTATCACATCCGGAATCATCTTGGCTTCTTCTGCAGTCAGAACAAACGCTCTAGCATTTTTAGTAGTCTTGTTGTTTGCGGCTGGAGCTAGCTTCGGACAGTTCGGCTTGATGTGACCTTTTTCTCCACAGTTGAAGCACATTCCATTATTAGGTTTCTTCCTGCAATCTTCTTCCTTGTGTCCTTGTATCTTGCAGAAATTGCAGTAAGTGGAGCATTTTCCTGAATGCTTCTTCTTGTAGGCCTTGCAGTAGGGTGCAGAGGTAGAACCTACATTTTTCCCACGGTTGGAATTTCCATAAAGAAATTCTTGGGTAAGCCTGTGAGCTAAGTTTCTCCTCTGGTCCTCTTCTCGTGTACGTACTAATTCATCAGTTAGGGTGTTTGCTAGTTCTACAGCTTCTTCTATAGTTTGAGGTCTAGCCGCCTTGACTACATGCCTAATTTCACTGATTAATCCCCAGATGTAACGGGAGATTAATACTGGTTCTGGTGATGCAAGGGTTGGCACTATGCTAGCATATTCAAAGAATAATGTAGTGTAACCTTTACTATCCACTCCAGTCATTCTAAGGTTTAGGAATTTATTTGCTATCTGTTCTTTTTCATTAGGAGGACAGAATTTCCTTTCTACCATATTCTTAAATTCCTCCCATTCCATATTGTAAATTCTGTCACTTCCCCTAGACTGGAGGATAGTGTTCCACCATTCTAAGGCTGAGTTCTTAAATAGATTGGAAGCAAACATTATCTTATCCTCTTCCGCGCACTTGCTTATTTTTAAGACTGTCTCAGTCTTTTCTATCCAGCGTAGAGCTGCAATGGCCCATTCATTGCCCGAGAATTCCATTGGTTTACAAGACCAGAATTCTTTATAAGAACAACCATAAGATATGGTTCTTCTTCTTTTAGGAATGGGCACTTGAAGTATGGGTCCTTTGTTCACGCTGTTTTCTGGTTCAGTGGGTCGTTTACTACTATGATTACTTTTATTATCAGCTTCCCTAACTGTTTGGATAATATATGGCATTGCGTCTATAATCCCTTGTGCCACTATGTGTTGGATGGCACTGTTATCCACTTGGTTTCCATTGTTATTGTTGTTCTGATTATCGTTATTATGGTTTTCCGGGTTATTATTCGGGTTTTCTTGATTCACTTGGTCGGCCATCTGAATTATAAACAATTACCGCATATTAATATCACAAGATAATATTTAATATAAAAAATCACATAACACACATATTGATCAAAATCGTCGAACATTGCGACTTACTCTTTTTTATATATTATGCATCTAGTACAAACTGAAACTGGAATTTAAATTTACAATACTATTAGGCATCAGTAGATATTGTCTAGTTTTTTTTTCAAACATACACACATATTATATATTATTATTATTATTATTATTATTATTATTATTATTACTACTATCACTATCACTGATATGGGTTCATCCAGAACTCCATATTACGCTCATCATACTTCCAGACGAGTCGTTCTCCGATCTGCCTCATCCTTTCACTACCTTCTAAAATCTCCTCACCAAAGGTTTGGAGTTCCTGCACATTCTCTGCACTCTTTGGGGGTGCAGGGGCTGGTACTGGGTTTGGGAACTGGGGCATGGGTTCCTGATAAGGATAAGGATTCTCTAGAATTTCCCTGATGTATGGGTCATTATCGTAGTAGGGATCTAGAGGGTCCATGTCTGGGTAGGCTGCTAGGTTCGGCATGGGTTCGTCTTCTGGTATTGGGTAACGTTGCTGGTAATCCCTATTGTCGTCTAGCCATGGATCGTAGTCTGGGTCTAAGGGATTAGGTGCTGGTATTCTAGGTATCTCAGTTGGGTTGAAATCAGGCATTGGGATTTGATTTTCTGGGTTGTTTTCAATTTCCATTGGCTGTGCGGGAAATAATGGTAAAGGTTGGGGTGCTATGAGTTGCTCAAGGTTAGGGTCGACAGCTGTGGTTGCTAGGATATGGAAATTTTCTAAACTCCTATTGAGCATATCCTGGGTGTGAGTATCTGTTTCTCTTTTAACGGCTGCTAAATCCCGTTGCTGTTGTAACTTTTTCATTCTTTTCCTACGTTCATGCGTTCCTCTGCTGAACCATCCTCTCTTTTTAGGAGGGAATGGCTCTTCAGACTGAGCCTTAAACACGAATATCCCATCTTCATTGTCAGATGAATACCCTGAGAGGGCAGGCTGTGAAGAGGTGCCTTCGCTTCTAGGTGAGCTGGACAACTGACGGTAGGCGTCGGAAGGTCCTTGGTCACTCATACTGTAAACTAACAAATAGTCAAATAACACACAACAATAAAATACAGATATGCACGTATTTCCGTAATTTATTTCCTAACATTTAGAATAATATCTTGGTGTCAGCAGAACACTTCTGTGGCTGAATCCGTGGCTTAGCTCTGATACCACCTTCTGTCGCAACCCTCGTCCCCTAACTACCCGGGAACAGGCGGCTGCGGTCAGTTTTGGTGGTATCGGTGTTTATCATTTTGGCAGCGAAAATTTCATCAGGATCGTAGTTAGGAAATATTTTATCAGAGTAAAATACCACGCTTTTATAATATTACACATATGGGAAAATTCCAAGTTTCCAGTACACACATTTTCATAGGGATAAACCCTAATTTATTTAAATAAAACATCTCTTTATTTTACGTAACTTTATAGCCACTTTTCCAAGCCTTCAGTGCTGTCCAGCTGGCTTCTATTTGGCTTTCACATTTTGTTACCTAAAACGCGTTTAAAACATTTTTTCAGTGAAAAATACTGGTGAGTGAATCCCAGTTTAATCAAGACTTGTAAAAACCGTTGTATAGTATTGAGGGAGGTCGCGTAATTACATTTATTTCCATCTACTTTAATTACCACCCACGGTATTGTCAACCCGACTTGTGGTCATGTTACTACTCACAGTGTAGTAACAAATTTTGTATACAAAACCCCAACATACCGACGATAATTGTAGAATACAAATACTCAATCACTGCTTAATATATTATTAATTAAGTGAGGTTTTGTAAAAACAATTTGCAAAAAAGGAGATTACTCACATTGCTGTCTTAGGGTTTTCTTTAAGGATTTCATGGTGATTATCTATTAATTACACAAATGCACACGCGTTAGTATAATAACCCAATATTTACATTAGTAATACCCTCTCCGAGACGACATTCCAACGACTACGTCGGGCAGAACCACGATAGCTGTTACGGAACCCTGGATCAATTGGGCAGCGTATCTAATACGTAATCGGGGGTTATGATACTTACAACGAGGCAAAACTTCGTTATTTAGGGGGGTATTATGCCTGAAAATCACTTTAACTATGCAGAAATTCGAGAGAGAAATGAGAGATGAACGATTTGGGACTGAAGTCGATGGCCTCTATTTATAGGGCTGATTTCTTAGTCCCTCGCGGCCTGCGAAGACCAAAGGGTCGTCTTACGCGGCCCGCGACCTAGGGGTCTAGGCTTTAGCTGCGCTGATTCGAACATGTAGACTTGACACAGATTGGGACACGTGGCACATTAGGGTTTCGCCTGAGATTTGAGCTGTCGCGGCCCGCGTAGGTTACCGCCAACTCGTTCGCAGCCCGCGAGCGAGGTTTGAATCTTGTTTTTATTTAATATTTAATTATATAAAGTATTTGGGCTCAGTTTTCGCATACGGGGTATGTTTTAAGACATCTAGGGACATTTTAAATACTTTAAGGGTATCGAAAAATATTTTGGAGGGTTGTTATATATACATTTAACAAACTCTGATTTTTCATTATTATATAAACAAACTCGCACATTTACTAAACTCTGATTCAAGTGTTTGTCTTGTGTGTGGCAACAACCCATTGTAGAAAGTGGATACTTGTTGCCACACCGCTAGACCATGATGAGGACACCTTCTTAGAAGCTCCTTGAACCTTTCCCAAGTTTCATATAAGGATTCCCCGTCCTCTTGTGAGTATGTATTAATTTCAGTCATTAATTTAGCCGTTTTAGCAGGAGGGAAATACTTATATAGAAACTTTTGGGCGAGTTCATCCCAAGTGTTTACCGAGCCCACTGGGAGGGTGTTAAGCCAAGCCTTAGCTCGGTCTTTTAGGGTAAATGGAAACATTCGAAGGCGGATGGCGTCATTCGATGCTCCATTGATCCGAAAGGTATCACATATTTCTAAGAAGTTAGTAATATGTAGATGGGGATCCTCGTCCGCAAGCCCGTGGAAGGTTGCGAAGTTTTGGAGCATTTGTATCAAATGCGGCCGAAGTTCGAAGTTGTTGGCTTCGACATTCGGTGCATTGATAGCGGCGCCGAGATTGCCTACGGTGGGCCGTAGGTAATCCATGAGGGTACGTTGGTCCGCCATTGGAAGTGGGTCCCCCGAAACTTTCTCTTGATTTTTGGCTTTAAGTCTTTTTCTGAGAAAGCGTTCGGGTTCTTCTAGAGGTTCTTTTATGTCTCTACTAGAACTGGAGCTCATGCACTACGTAGGAGGTTCAAATGTGGCGCCTAGGTTCCAAGTCCTGCAATAAAAACAGAAAAGAACGTTGGTCAGAATATTCACCACGGCCCCGTGCTCAGCGAACACGGCCCGTGGTCAGAGGCACAGTGATTGGTTTCTGGATCCCTGTTACTGGGAGTTGGACACGACCCCGTGTTGCACCGACACGGCCCCGTGTTCAGCTCTCTGTAACTCAGAAAATAAAAACTGCCAGTGATGATGCTGGGCACGACCCGTGTCTGACCGGGCACGGCCCGTGCTGAGCGCTGCAAAAGCTGAAAAACTAAGAAAATCCTAGAAAAATAAAAAGAAAAATAAAAAATGATTAGGCCGTTGATTCCTAACTTTCTTAAAATCCTTGTGTCCCCGGCAACGACGCCAAAAACTTGATGTGCGGTAAAGTGTTATATATATTAGGTGTATATTTTAAGCCCCTTTAACACTTATTTTAGCCAAGTTTTAAATTTATAAAACACGATATTTTACTAACACTAAACACACATACGGGCAAGTGCACCCATCGTGAGCGTAGTATAGCGTTGGTAAGATACCGAGGTCGTCCAAGGACACAAGAGCTTTTAGTACCGGTTTATCCTCAACGTCTAATCAAAATAAAAAGTTTAGAAAAATGTTTTAAGCTAAGAAAGATAAAAACTAACTAAAATGCTGAAAATAAAAATAAAATAAAAACAGATAGACAAGATGAATCACTTGGTTCCGACTCGTATCTAGTATAACCTTTGATTATTTCCGCACTTTTGCACATAATTAAGAGATTATCTTAGTTATTGTAGTAGGCCCCTCTTTTGAAGGTGACGTTACCCTCACCCCAGTAGTTTGAGTCAGCAAGGATACAATCCTAAAAGGGTGGATTATTGGAAGATAATGAATTAAGTTATTAATGCAGTATTGTGGTAGGCCCCGCTTTTGGCGGTGACGTTACCCTCGACTAAGTAGTCTGAGTCAGCAGGGATACAGTCCTAAATAGCCGGGTTATAGTATTAATAGTAGTTAACTTATGAGGGGATCAAAGAGTTTGGACCCCCGCCATCCAATACCGTTAAGCATTGAATGAGGTCCTACTAAATTTGACCCAGGTCCATTGCAGGACCTCTAAACGCTGAACAATGGCAAGACCTTTACCAAACCGTTCCCTTAACCCCCGACCAGGTAGCCAACATACCTCCATATAGACCGTGGAGATATGAATGGTGAAAATCCTTTATTTTATATAGACAGTAAAATAATGCCAAGACACCACAGACAAACGATAAGGAAAGATCACCTTCAACATAAGTAACTAGTTATTAAAGTCATTAATACAAAACCAAATAAAGAGTGCAAAAGATTAGAAATAAAAAGTATTATAATAGACACTTTGTCTTCACCAAGTGATGTAAGAGACTTAGGCAAACATGGCCTTGATTGTCAAGAACTCTTACGATCAATCTTGGATCCCGAGACGACTCACACACTCTACGATGGACAATGGATGATGGTGGTGGATGATGGTGTTGTGATGGTGGTGGGTGGTGGATGAGGTGTGAGAGAGGTGGTGTGCCAAGGGATGAGTTGAAATGAAACCAAGCACTCCTATTTATAGGCTGAACAGAGGGCTGGGCACGGCCCCGTGTCCGCTGGGCACGGCCCCGTGCCTGTCTGACAATCTCTCTCTTCATTAATTGTAATTCGCAATTACAATTAATGCGCCTGCTGTACTTTCGACACGCCCTCGTGTTCGCTGGACACGGCCCGTGGTGGGCAATAGAAGCTTCTATAGGTTTGTCTTTTCTGCTGCTTCTTGGGTACGGCCCCGTGCTGGCTGAGCACGGGGCGTGTTCAGTCTTCTGCCTTCTCTATTTTGCTTGGGAAGATGCCGTTGAGGGGTCGGGCAATCCACTTATGTTCCTTTTCTTGTATTTATGTTGGATTTAGCTGTCTTTTTGCTTCTTTTGTGTTTTTGAGCTCATTTAATCCTGAAAATACAAAAGGAAGACAAAAACACTCTTTTTCCAATATTAGTACTTAAAAAGGGTTAGTTTTATGCCTCATTTGATGTAATTTATATGTTGCATTTTACACACATCAGTTACAAATCAATTCACAGATTAATAGTTCTAGCATACCAATTAGCATATCACTATCATCAATACTCTCTGATAACAGTTTACACATTCACATACGACCCATCACACATTCATCAAGCATAATCAATTAATCACAGACGGTTGTTTGGATGTCGAGGGTTTGCATGAATCTAAGGAACAAAGATACAACGTGTAACATAAACACTTATCTTGGATTGATTTAGAGTTTGTTCTTGAAGAATCGAAAGGTCAAGGATTGATGATTATGTGAGAACTTGGTGTAGTCACATGATTAGGGAAATGATTTAGAGAAAACTGTCGTACAGTGGGATTGTGAGGAATGATTAGGGTTGTAGGGGTTTTATTCCATTTCAATATTAACTCTAAACACCC